>JAATLQ010035312.1:0-21494 GCA_013421005.1 Heliconius erato x Heliconius himera
CTTATCTAATAAGACTTTATAATATCTACTCTAAATAACTATTACATTACTTTGCACAAAATTTAATATATATAGCACCGTTTTTTATAGATGTTAACGTACGATTAAGGAATATCTGATTGGTTGAATAACATTGGAATAAAATTTTTAACCAATCACATACCTTGTTGTAAGATAGAATATACAAAATAACAGGAACAAGTAATATAAAACAATTTAATATTCTTGACATTGACATTACTCTCTTTCGTCACATGACATTGCTTGGTCATACAGTGTTGCCATTGCATAAACATGTTTAAAAGTAATAGCAATATGCATCCGTAAGATTGACAAAAATATTTATTTACTTTTTAAATTAAACAAATTATTGTGATGAATATAGCTAAGTATTTTAAAAGTTATTATGCCAACTTTTCTTGACTATTTTGTATAACTACTGGCTGAAAAAACGAGCGTACAAAAAGCAAATTGACTTGATAAGGTTAATCCTTATTTATTTTTATTTTTTAACTGTTTTAAATTTTATAAGATCATCTAGCTAATTTATATTATGAAGTTTATTTCTGGCTTCAAGAATAATTAATAGAAATTTCATTGCATCTTACAATTCTTTTGTTCTATTTTCAAAATAGTTATTCTGTAGTGTATTTTTTAGTTATTCTGTTTAAAAAATAAGCATTACAAAATCATATTACAAAATCGAGAGTACTTAAAGTAGAGAGTGTCTACTAGTTTTCATAATAAAAAATAAGTGTTAACTGCTTTTGAATAATCGTGAACGTAAGTCGTATAATTAATTGTAAGTCAGTTTTATTTTTTTTTTACTTAAAATTGCATAATATTTTTAGAAAATTTTAATAATGAGAACTCATATTCTCGATAATTAATAGTGATATTTAATTCTCGATATTTTCTTCAACGAATCAACATGATCATCACGTACGAATGAAAATTAAGTAAATTGGATTTAGAATGAGAAGGAGAATTTCTGACACCTGCGGTATATTATGGTACATAGATAATAATGTACGGGCATAAAAGATAAAAGTAAATACAAATACTTATGTTTTTATAGTTCCATATCTTTAAAAAAAAAGCCCCTAAAAACCTTATAAATCTGTCAAAAGGATTTATCTCAGAAATGCTTGGAGATATCGAGTTGAAATTTAAACTTAAATAAATTAAACTTAAATTTGATTTAGATTTTACATAAAGAAAGTTAAAAGGAACTATTTTATTGGGGTTTTAATTTATTATCCATCTGTCTTTTGGTATCTTTCTTCGGGTGATCTTATTAACAATAATAATCTAAAAAATCATATTTTCATACACGCTTACGGTATCTACGCATAAATTAATAATAAGATAGTGGCAGCCATCTATACGCAGGTTGATGTCCTCATAACAATATAAGCAAGTTTTTTATAATGCTAATCTGTAAAATACTGTACTGACAGAACGAGTTATCAAAGCAAGATAATTATTGAAACCAAAATTTGTATTTGGGGTTGCTATAAATTTTTTATTGTTGCCTGTAAATCAATTTCTTAATTGCACTGCATACCTACTTATACTCACAATTTAAAATTGTCTCAAGAAAACAATAAAACGTTATAGTAAATCATGTGGGATTTAAGATGGTTTTTTTTATTTCATCAAAAAAAAATATACTTGTTAATTAAATTACAATTTAATAAAATAGTTTTTTTACAATGTATATTTTTTGACCAAATACAATAAAATTAAAACAGTAGAGCAGAACGAGAGAGTGATGTTTGTATGGTATGGAATTATAAGTATTATCGTAACATTTCTTTTGTCTTTACTTTCATATTAGAGGGAATAGAGATCCTAGAGTTAAAGAACTAAGGGTAAAAAAGAGTATTCATTGTCTAATTTCTGCCTATTTAAAACACAATGAACGTTGAGAAGTGAAAATAATATAAAAGTAAGCTTCCCCAATCGGAAATCGAAGACTTTACTTTTGTGTTTACAGTCTACTGCGCCATTATGTCGTCCAATATCACTTAAATTATAAAAAAACCATGTTGCCTAATTAAAATAAAATAACAAAACATAAAGGAATAGTACCTATTTGTACATATTTATATTTTTTAAATGTCACTTCCTGCTCAATACAGCATTCAATGATTCAATGCAATGTGTAATCAAAATCCTGTACAAGTTCACGTCATAAATTTCGAAATATCAAATATTAATCTACTTTAACTTATAATTTTTACATGATCTTATACTTAGTATGTTCACTATATATATTATATTATGATATTGAAAAATCTAAGGTCCTGGATTGTAAAAGTTATATTTAGTTAGTTGTTTATATTTCCATTTCTTCGCTCTGGCAAAGCGCGGCGTTGAATTCTGCCACTCAACAGGCAATACCTCCATAATTTGGCAGAAAGTGGGGAACGGAATGTGTTAACAACACTAGGTTCCTTCTGCCTACCTTGCAGTGTGCGGGATACAGCGTGAAGCTGATTTATTTATTTTTACTTTTTTTAGTTACTTGTTTTATATCAGGGGTTCCCAACCTTTTCTTGATCAAGGACCACTTTTATATCATTCTTGGTAGCAGGGACCACTATAACTAGGTATACTAAAAATTAACTGTGATGTGAAAAAAAACATATATTTTACGAGAAACTTCGGTGATTTCCCGCGAAAGCGTCGTGGCGCAATGAATCAATCGTGTGACTGTAAACGCGACGGTTGTGGGTTCGATTCACATTGGGAGAATAAATTATTACTTATTAATATTTTTATTTCTTCGCTCTCACAAGGCAAAGCACGGTCATTTGACCGTGTATTGGACAGAGGAAATTTCTTTTTCTTTTGGCCTGTAATTTAAAAAATTCTTCAAGGGCTTTGATCAAACATGGTTTCACGTGTTTTTCCGACTTTGTGAGGTTTTTTAGATTGTGCTATTAATTTAGAAATCTCAAACGACGCTACTACGTGCCATGTGCTCCCATCCCGTTGGCTTAGAATAGGGTTACCCTGGTACTGATGGTGTCTTAGAAGCGATTAAAATATATGTGGGAAATTCACGTCACCAGCAGTGGCAACACGCATAGTTCAATTATCTAGCCCCAAGTTGACTCAGGTGTCTGTGTCCGAGTAACGTATGCTGTCACAGATCTCCTCCGCTTATATCGTAATACTTGGCGATTTTAATGCGCATAATACCAGTTGGCTTGGACTATGTACCACAGACCACGCAAGGAGAGCTGTATTCGACCTTGCTAAGGCGAATGGATTGTCCCAAGTTTTTGAGCCACCTACATGACTCCCGGACGTGTACAACCGCAATGCCTCCTTACGGACCATCTGCTGACTTCACATCCGGAACAGTACATTATAAATAGCCAGCTCTTGGTTTATCTGGTGGATCACCGATTGATCAATGACTGTCAATATAGCTTCCGCCATGGTCGAATTCGTGATTTTAGCATTTACGTAACCCACGGCTGCGCGGCGGTCTGCGGCTATCGAAAGCAAAGGAGAGGGCCTTGCAGTTTGTTTGGATATGGGCAAGACATTCGATCGAGTGTGGCATGAGGCGCTTCTGCAAAACTTCCATTCTACGGGCTTCCTTAGAATGTACGTAAGTGTATCGCCAGCTTTCTCACTGGGCGCAACATCAAGGCCGTTATCGATGGATTTTTACACAGAAATATTACTCGTGAACGCTGGCGTCCCCCAAGGCTGCGTGCGTGTCCTACACTGTTTCTTCTGAATATCAATGACATGTTGGTTGATTCTAACATATATTGTTAAGTGCTATCATCTGGATAGCACAACGAACGCTGTATACTCCGGTCCAGTAAGTCTTTCCAGGGAACACATTGGCCAGTGCCGGAATAAACTTGTGCCTTCTTTTGAAGAATCTCTCCGGAACGTCTCCTTATGGGGTTAAAGTAACCTGCTACAATTCAAATCAACTAAGTTAACTAAGAAAATTCCATTTATCGTGACACCAGTTTTCTAGATTACTTGTTTTATAGCCGCGGCCAGTTTCATCACATTGGGCCTTAGTATTTCCAGTGACTACCAGTATCACGATCATCTGAAAAGCAAGGCCAAGTTTAAGGCCAAGGCTTTAAAAAAACTGAGGATATCAGCAGAGCGAGACAGTCCTTCATGTCGAAATGCCGATTGGCCCTGTAATGGGCAAGGTTCGGCCACACATAAGTATCTCATTTCTAGACTGTTGCACCCCAGTATCAGCTTAAACCATTTGATCGAATACAACGTAGAGTCATTGGAGTCGTTGGGGAGCCAATGATCTGTAAAAAGCTTGATACTTTGGATTTGCGTAGAGACGTCTCCTCGCTGTGTGTTCACAATCGCATATATCATGGACAGTGTTTCATTAAACTATTTGTCCTATCATCTGCCGCTTAGTTTTTCAACCGCACAGTTCGTCTCAGGCACTGCACGTGCCTGTATCCAGATGGTTAGGATGGTATTTAAGCTTGTGACGTACTGTGTGCATTCTTAGAAACTCTCTGCCACACATGACATGATGAAACAGTCAGTAAAAACGATTCATGTCCTCACGTAGTTCAGTAAAAGTAAATACTATACTGACAGTAATTTATAACAAATAGCAACGCAAAGCGTAGGTAATTGATTTCATATATCTTAGATACGACAAACGTTCAATAGGATGGTTGACCACTAGAAAAATCCGAATTCGAATTTAAAATCAACTTTGCAAATTGTCAAAATACTATACATTGCGACGTCATAACTTCCTTACGTGAACTGGCATACTTAGTTCATAAAATCAATGAATTAATGTGTTTAATTTTAAAACATTTTTATAATTATGTATGTCGAAATAATTTATATTCGAGACCGGAGCATACTCTACTGCTACCCATGTAGCATGCACTTCTCACTCACTGCGCGAAGACCAACGCCTCACCATCCTCTAAAATTAAAATCGTTCGCGGACCACCTTTAGGCCTTTGCGGACCACTGATGGTCTGCGGACCACCGGTTGGGAACCACTGTTTTATATAGTCCATATGTTGTTAACTATGAAAGTAGTTTTGACGTTTGACGTAATTGAATAGAATTAGAGGCCGTCGTGGCCCAGTGGCACAAGTTCAATTGTTTGATACCAACTTGAGGATTTTAATTTCCTCGCTCTGGTAACGAGGCGAGACGCGGCGTTGAGTTCCACCATTCAATGCGCATTGAATCCTCCAAAATTTGGCAGAAAATGAGGAAGAGAAGGATTTCAATGGAAACGGGGTGTCTTAACACTAGGTTTCCAGGTTCCCTGTACCTACTTTATGTGTGCAGGCTACAGCGTGAAAGTAGAAAAACATATACAATTAATTTTGTTAATTGACAAAAAACTGTTGTAAAATATATCTTATTACAATTCTTAACTTTCCTAATATCTCTTAACTTAATCGAATCGATCTAAAATAAAAAAAGGAATTTTCACTTATCACAAGATTTCTGCAAACCCCTAATATATGACAATAAAAAAATAATACGCGAGTTATGACGTCACTACCATAAAAAAGTATTTGGACTTAGTGATAATACTAACACAATGAAATCACGACCATGTCGGGGCTGGGTTTTCCCTTCCTTCTGAAGATATGAATCTGTAATGTTATACAAGCACGATACCTACTTCTAATCACGAATAAAAATTTATTTTTTTTCTAAATAATACCATCTATAGATTCTTAATTTTATTATTATTTAAATTATTTTAAACTCTGGCTTTGTTGCTTGTAATAAATAACATATCGTCTAATAAAAATGTATATAAATTAAATAAAACGAATAACTGACTTAACAGAAATAAAACAAAATTATCATATTTTGGTAAGTGTGACCTCCATTTAGAAATTAATAATATAATTAAAAATAATCCTAATACCTATATGTAGGTTATTTATACAAGGTAAGGAACCCGCTAAACGATTTTTAATTGATTTTCCAATTAATACAATTTTTTTAAAATTTTTCTGAAGTCACTTCTTACATATTTAAACGACCCATTAAACATATTTTTATGTGACTATTTAGTTTCTATAGGTATACAAGAAAATTTTCAATTTATTCTGACCAATATATGTAAATATTTTGTAATAAACCTAACTAATAACACAAATAACGCTAAAAGTATAAAGTAAAGTATATAGTTATAATTTTCTTGGCAGAACGACATTTTTAATATTTTCTTTTTCTCGCTCTGGCAACGAAGCAAAGTGCGGCTTCCGACACTTCTGTTCTCTACTTCGGCGGAAAGTAGAGAACGGAAATGTGTCTTATTGGGGAAGGGAGTGTCTTAGGTTCACTAGGTTCTCAGGTTTCCTCTATCTAATCTGACATGTGCGAGATACAACGTGAAGCTAAAAAAAAAGAAAGAAAAAAAAAATAATTTTAATTTTCACGACAAGAATAGCAACAAAAAAAATATTTTGGATGTAAAAATGAGCGGTAAGAGAGGTAAGGTATCTCGGTTGACCTTCAAAAACACAGTGTCAAAGATACTGGAGGAAGGTCACGTAAAAAGAATGAGGATCTCCCGAAAGGCATGTATGAAGAGGTTGATGACAATGGACGAGGCGAAAGAGGTATTGGCGTTGAAGACTTGTTGGCGTTGGCGCTCCGTTCTCTCTGACTAGTCACGACAATCAAGCTAAGTTAATCAAGCTAAGTTAAGTTAATATTTATCCCGTGATCGTAGTTGTTTCCATTTTTGAATTATGTGTTTTATTTATTATAGTAGACGTAGGTAGACAGGTACTTATTTATGTGCGTTGAATTCAAGGTAAAAAGCAATTGAGGAAGAGCTTCCGAGAAAATATGTTTTTCCCGGATTTTATTTTGTAAAAATTTAATTAATATGAATTTATACGTCAAGGCTATCTTGACATATAAACACAAACACGTATGATTCAATCGATTTTATATATTACTAATATAAAACATAACGTTTTAAAACATAAACGATTTTTGAGACCTATGAGTATGTAGCTCAAAAATTATTATTTCTTATATTAGCTTATACTTTACATAAAACTGGTTTAACTAATTATTTTCTTTATTTGCAATAATATTTATTGTTTCTTGTTTCGCATATAGTAATTATGTATGTATATATATTTGTTTGTTTATTTAGGTTATATCTAGTCAAGTTTGGGAACCTCTTCTTGTTATTAAAAAATATGGTTTCTCAAAAATAAACTAATATATATTAAATTTTGACTAATTACTTATAATACATTGATGCATGCTAACTAAGAATGATCTACTAATTAAACTTGTTGACACCGCCGTTGGGAACGCAATACAGAGTCTTCCACGAATATTAAGATGAAAAACAACACACGTCTCGGGTTGCGGGTCGGGTGGCCAGCATATTATCACTTAAAATATTTAAGCAATAGTCGGTCGATTCCCAGGAGGCGCGGGTTCGAGTCTCGCTACGTTCAAATTTTTATACGTTTTCTAAATAAGTGTGGAATAACACTTTAAAAATGTTTAAAATAAATGATAGTTGTACAGGCAATCGGATTACTTTTTGTATTATTCTTTATTTTATGTATTTTTTTTTATTTTGTTAACGCTGTTAAGTTCCCGTCAATACGCGATGTCTCGAAAATTGGGCGGAAAGTGAGAAACAGAAGAGTATCTTAACACTAGACCTTGCTATATATGGAATGCGTGAAGCAAAAAAAACTTAGTCCGAGTGATTTTTATTTGTTAGTATAGGAAGCGTAGAAGTTAAGTAATTGTTGAAGTTTTAACAAAAAAATAACGTTTTTTTCTAAATTTTTTTATTCAGCTTAGTGTGCAATTTGGGATTTCTATCTTATTCATCATCTAATAGCTCCTTGATTCTGTAATATACAGGGTGGAAGAGGCAGCGCTCCATTTACGGAAACAGCATATAGGGTAAAATATTTCAAACCTATACCTAAAGAAATTAATCAAGATGCCTCAACAGTTTGAACGTAGGATTTTTTTTTCATTTCACGATTTTTATCCATACCTGTATTTCGTGTGACGCGATTACGTATAGATCCCAATAACATAAACACTTACTACTACAAAAATACTACTAAAGGTTAAACTTTGAACTTTATCGCCAATACATACGACTCGATTTCGAAATGAGGCGTGTGCGGCGGTGTTCCTTTGATAGGTTTATGTGTGCGTGCGTCATCCTTACAAATGGCGTTTTGTTTTAAAATGACAATTTTATTATTTATTTTGTTTGAAAAAAAAACTTTTTCATTTTTGGGAATATATTTTTTTCTGAATTATATTAGGCTTTTATAGAGTAGTTAAAACTGTGGTTTCATTTAATGTGGTGCTGACACTTCCACCCTGTATACTAATTTCGAACTTTATGTATCTTTCACATGCAAGTACTTAGAAGTATTTACATCTAAAAATACTAATTATCGACATACAAATATTATTTTATTATAAACTAGCGACCTACTTGTGGCTTCACCCGCTTGATCACATATTTGCTTAACTGAAATAGTGTCGAGTTCTTTTTGTGTAAAAATTTTATCGAAGAAAATATTTCATATTGATATACCTTTTTTATTTATAAACCGATTTAAATAAAACAAACGGTAAATGTTAAGGGAAGTAGCTTAATATACAATAGTGAAAACTGCACTTTAATCGATTGAAGCGTTTTTGAGATTAACGTGCACGAACACACAGACAAAACAAAATAAAAAATATTGTTTTGGGTTCATCACATTAATAAATAGAGGTCTCCAGTAACTTGTGTAGGTACAGACAGTGGATAGTTACAATATTCTTATATATATATATAGATATGTCAATAATTTTTTATGAGGCATATAATCATTTATTTTTTTTGAAGATAATATTTAACACAATTATAACATAAAAACGATAAGTATATTTATTTTTGCTGAAATATAAAAAAAAATGTAGAGAAATATTTTAACATTTAGTGGGGGTAAAAGTTACAGTCCCACTGGAGTTTTTATATCTACAATAGGTAACTCCTGTAAACATTAAAAATCTATAAATATGTAGAAACATAATAACACAATAATGTGTAAAGTTTACAGTAACATTGATATTTATATCGTTTGCGAACCAGCCCTGTTTTTATAAACAGGGCTGGTTTTTTTAATTATTTAAAAAATATCAAGTAAATCTATTCCACAGCTTCCAGAAATATAAAACCTCCTCGCAATAAAATGAAGAACAAAAAAAATCTAAATATAAACTTATTTTTATGGAATCCACTGACTCAACATACGCGCATATAAGCGGGTTTAAGGCCAAGACCAATGTCAGTCGAGAGCAGATGCGCGTGCGCATAAGACGCTTATAATTTAAAATATTTTATTATTATTTATATAGTTTTATATTGTCGCTATGGCGTCAGCCGTGATTAAGTTTAGTGCCATATTATTGCTGGTTGGAGTCGCCTTTGCCGATATTGGTTAGTAAAATTATTAAATATTTGAATTTAATGATTTCCTCCACATGCTAGGAAATTTGAATTAAAAAAAGGATATTAAAATAAAGAACATTGACATCGTAAAATAATCTTTTAGTATTTTATATACATCGTGTATATATTATAAATAAATTAAGGCCGTCGTGGCACAATGGCAATCTTACGACTATAAATGTCACGATTGTGGATTCAATTCCACACAAGGGAGTGCAATATTTTATATTTTAATTTCTGGTAAGGACCTAAAGTGGACGTTGAGTTCCGCCATTTAGCACGTAACATTCGGCAGAACGTAGGGAACAGAAATGTGTGTGAAAAAAAATTAAGTTGTCACATAACACTTAAGAATGTAGATATTTTTGTTTAAGAAAGAATCAAGCTTAAAAAAAAAGCTTCGATTCTGCGAAGATGTATGAAAATTAATAAAGATTCCGTTAACATATATAATGCATACATCGACGTGGAAAAACTTTTTTTAAATATTTAAAAAACACCCTTTTCTTATTTTGAAATGCGTAATTTAGTTCAGTTCTTGTTCCTTATAATATAGATTTTTTATATTTTTAATAATCAAATCATGTGGAAAAATTATTATTACTTGAAAAAAAGTATTATTAACATCTAAATTTCTATTCCGCTTGCGCTAATGTTTAAAGTAAAAAAAGTCTTTAAACGCGGATATGAGAAGAAATAAAAACATTTAACAACCTTATAAGCTAGTATTAGAATTAATATTGACATTATAATTGTTATGTGGACATTGATGAATGTTCTAATTAACGTATAAATGTACCGAGATATTTTCTATTGAACGTAAGTCGATTTCTTAGTAACATCAAAACGTGAGGCCAGTTGTGGCGCAGGTGCACGAAGTGTGACTCGCGAAAGGTTGCGGGTTTGATCCCCACTCGAGGATAAGAAATATTAAACGCGGTGTTGAGTGCCGCCACTCAACTTTTTTTTATTTTTAATTATTAATTATTTTCTTCCCAAGTTAACAAAGCCTCGAAAACCTCGAAAAATTCGGCGTGAAGTGGGAAACGGAGTGTCTTAATACTAGGTAAGGTCAGTCGTGGCGCAGCGGCACAAAGTGTGTCTGTAAAACCGACTGGTTATGGGTTGATCCCCACTTGAGGAAATGAAATATTTACTTAAATTTATATTTCTATTTCTTCGCTCTGGTGTCGAGGCAAAGCGCGGCGTTGAGTTCTGCCACTCAACACACAATGCCTCCGGAATTCGGCAAAAAGTGGGGAACGGAGTGTCTTACACTAGGTTCCCTCTGCCTACCCTGCTATGTGCGGGATACAGCGTGAAGCTGATTCAATTAACACTAGGTTAGCGGGATACAGCGCGAAACTGATTAGATTTTTGTTATATATTATTCGAGCATACTTCGACTATATTAATAGGAAAACTATGTACAATTACAAGCAATTTAACTTCATTTTGCAATACATTAATTATTCTTATTGCAAAATATTTGATTGATGTATACCTACGTTCATACAATTAACTTCAACTGTAAAATTTATGTTAATGATATATAACAATGCAAGGAATACGTGGAAAGAAAAAAAATCTTCCGGATTCGTCATACTTTGCATAATTGGCTACTAGGTACTAACGACTGTAGTGTTTACTGCGACTTTTTCATATTCAAACACATTTTAAAATTTAACTTTGATTTTTAAATCTTAATGAACAATATAAAATTTTGAGTCCATAAGAACTAAATTATCGTCGGCAGTTATAAATTTGAAAATACATAAATTAATAATTATTAAAAATAGTCGTATTGTTATAATAGTCGTGCCAGCAGTACAAGCGTGTGACTGTAAACGCGACAAGTTGTAGGTTCGATCCCCATTCGCGAAAATGAATTATTTAATATTTTAATTTTGTGTTGATATCGAGGCAAAACGCGGCGAGTTCCGTCACTCAACACGCCCCAGATATGGGCACGAAATGTTCTTTCTCTTCTTCATATTTCTAGGCTTAGCGTGAAGCAAAAAAATATTACTATAGTTGGTAAAAGCAACAACTATGTGATTATCGTATACGTAAGTATATACAAAGAGATATTTTTATTCAATTAGCAAAGAATGTGCAGATTATTATAATGGTTTTAGTAATAAATATACTAATATATTGTCCAGAAACTAATTATCGATAATCGAAAACTTCAGATATTTTTCCCCCATACATTTACAAATAAATTCAATATGGGGACATCTTGATTTATACCCAAAAGTAAAAAAATATTTTTACCTTGTAATTTTAAATAAGAACACTGGAAGTATATTACACATACTCGTATATATTTTAACATCAACACTAGAGGTCGTTCTGAGTAACTATTATGCAAACCATACCGACTTGTTTATATTTATCATTGTAGTCTCTGAATGTCAATCATGGTGACATAAATTATAGAGCCTTACGTAATTTTACTGTATCTTTTCGTAAAGGTTAAGGCCGAACTACGGAGGTTAATTTTTTTGCAAAATTTTCTCAATCGTTTAAATTGTTCCGTTCAAAAGGAAAATATTAAATTCAAATCAGCTTCAAGCTCATGAACCTTGTGTTGAGACATTACCATTTTCCACTAAATTCTGGAGGCATTGCGTGTTGAGTGGTGAAATTCAACGCCGCGCTTTGCCTTGCCACCAGAATAAAAAAAGAAATTATAAATTTACTTAACAGTTTAAAAAATATTTAATTTCCTTCAGTGGTGATTGAAACCACAACCAATCACGTTTACACACACTCGTGCCAAAAGGAAAATATGAATGTAATAAAAATATAATTTAACTTTTTTTTGGATAACAGGACCATCTTCATAATTTCAGGTTTAATGACTACAGTAGTTACAATAAATATAGCATAATACAACATAATTTAAATAAATCTTAACGTTTTGTTTACCTTTTATGGTGGCACGCTACGGGTATTTAAATATTTATAATGGTAATGACATCCGCTTTGTTTGTGTCTCGTCGCTCTGAATCTGTCATTTTCAGTATAGAATATTTGTTATGTTTTTAGATTAAAATCATATTTTTCTGTAATATAATATATAAAAAAAATTACAATTAATAATAAGTAATTGTATATTTTTTAAAATTTTTATTCATTTTAATAGAACGATCTACCATCTGGTAGTTGAATGCAAAAGTAAAGTAAATACTCAAAATTCAACTTAAACCTGCATTTCTTGTTTCATTCAATACTTATAATCTTGTTTATTTAAATATGTATATACTTTTTTCATTTAAAATTTCCACTACTTGTATGACGTGTAATGAAGTAGACATTATTATTATTATTGTTGTTATTTAAAAACCATAGATGTCTTTCAACATTAATAATATTAATTATATTATTTTCTCTCTACATTAAAACCAGCTCTTCATTTAAATGTAAAGCAAGTTATGTTTAATTTGTTATGATGATGAGTAGTTTACTTTACGCCGACCGGTTCCTACTGAAGCACTCGTCTGACAACATAGTTGTTAGGTCTTTGCTGGTACACCATATGAACTTACTATTAAGTATTAAATGGAAAATATTTTAATTTACATATTTTTTATTTAATTCTGTTAATATTTACAATTTATATTTCCATTTCTTCGCTCTGGTGTCGAGGCAAAGCGCGGTGTTGAGTTCTTCAACACGCAATGCCTCCAGAATTCGGCTGAAAGTGGGGAACGGAGTGTCTTAACACTAGGTTCCCTCTGCCTACCCCGCTGTGTGCGGGATACAGCGTGAAACTGATTTTTTTTATATTCACATGTTTTAATTTATCTCGCTTTAAATGTAAAAAATATAAGCCAATCATTATTTAAGATTTTACAAAAAAATATGAGAATATTCAAACTAACAAAGTCTTTATCGAATCAATATTTACACATTACGTTTATTGTATACATAAAGTTTCAGTTCTTGAAATTAATTAATAATTTTAATTGTTTTTTAAACAGAAATTTGTATGTTGTGACTGATAAAAGTAGACCCAATAAGGTACCTGACGACGGTCATTAATTTAACAATTTTCAAAAACGCATTTCAAAAACGCAATAAATAAATATATATTTTTTATATTATAGATATACGTAACGATTTATAAATTATTTAAAAAAACCTGTTTATAAGTAATCATATACCTTTACGCATAAGTTGTGTATCTATATAACATTAATGCAACTATTATTATTTTATTATTCTTTATCGTCACAGTGATTATCGGAGAGATTCTCTCTCTCTCCTTCTCTCACTCTCTTTCCACCCATTTAATGATTTTCAGATTCATGTATTTAGGTATATTTGAGTTTTAAAAGTGAATAGTATTATAAATAACGACCCAAATAACTGACGAACTCTTGTTAGATTTTTTTGCATATTAAAGACATCAACGCGTTTTAATGATATTAGTGAAAAAATTACGATTATTTTTACTAATGCTATTTAATATTTTAATGTATGCTGAAGTATAAATTTAATATGATAACTGGGATCACAAAATATTGTTATAGATATATAAAAGTGAGTTTTTCTAAACAAATTAAAGACTCGTGTATCTGTAAATCTCTTGAGTAAACAGCCTCCCTTAACGCATGCCTTGCCAACAGAACTATTATAAAATTAGTAAAGAATATGGCAAAACAGTAGCCCATTTACTATATTTAGCTTCTCGCTGTATCCCAGGCATAGCAGAGAAGGCAGAGGGAACCTGGGAATCTAGTGTTAAGACACGTAATTAAAATACTAAGTGATGCACTTCCATGAGTGGTAATCAAACCCACAACCTGACGCACTTACAGTCCCACGCTTGTGCCCATGCGCCACGACTGGCCTCACTACATGATTATAAAATAAATAAATTAATTGTTTACATAGAATAATATAATAATAAAATATTATATTTATAATAATTAATATAACAAGGTGCTATGCAAATGAGTATCAACGTTTTCTTCGCTTGGACAGTTTCTGAGATATATGTATGTGTATCATATCGTTCTACATCCGTAAGCATACTTATTGACTTAGATCACGATCTATAGGTCAATTATTCGCTCAACTTCCTCAAAGTATGCTTTGCTAAGGTTTTATTTTTCGTTTTCACACATTTCAAACATTTAAGAGGGTAGATTGATACAAACATGTGTCAAATTACAGAGTGTTTATTATTTTATGTTTATTATTTTATTTTAACTTAAGGTCGTCGGATTTTAGTTTGGTGGTTGTGGATTCAATCCTAGCTCGCGTATATCAATAATATTATTAGTCCTTTTTGATCTCAAAATTTTGGATGAAAGATTGAATTGATTAGCCTACAATAACAGACAAAATATTAATATATATTTTGAAGAAACAATAAATAAAAAAACCGATTAAGTGCCTCGCCCACTCGGCGTCCTTACCAATTTCAGGATTATATGTCAAGAACTTATAAAAATTGACTTTATTGTGTGTGTATGATTTAATTGAATTGAACTTAAATTTGAAACGTATATCCATATGCTCTTATTTTGTATGAACTACAAATGTAAGTTTGTAATGCTTTTTTCATATCAAATATGTTAAAGAGTGATTTTTCGAATTTTTACATTATTTGTGTCTCATTTTGTGTCAAATTTTATTACTTTAGATCCACGGGAAGTACAACAAAATGATCCTATATTGGTTTCGCTTTTGCCCTTTGAGGTACGAAACCTTAAAAATGAAATAAATTACACTTCTCTTAGTAGAAATAGAACCCACATAAGATACTTAACACATGAATAGTAGAGAATGAATAGTGTAAAATAGTATTCATATTAGAAACTTTAAATTAATCTATCATATACATATCTAAATGTGAGTTAAATTGATAAACAAATTATATTTTATTTTAAGTCCAGTGATGGTCAATAAATATCTTATAACAAAAATAATAAATTTTAAAATCCATTGTTTCGTCTTGTATCCTTTTTACAATGCCAAGTTTATATATATCAACAACATAACGTTAAAATGGCCTTGTACGTTGTATGTACGTATAATATGTATGACTTTATTAATATACTTATAGAAACAGTGCAACTTCTTTATGTATTTATGTATTACTTCTGATGTTTAAAACTGAATGCAGTGGTTATGGCCCATTGAGTATTTTTTTTTTCAGTTTCACACTGTATCCCACACACAAAAGAGTAGGCAGAGAGGAGCTAGTGTTAAGACACTCCGTTCCCCATTATGTCGTGTTATTTATGTCTCGTTTTCTTGTGTTATATGTTGACTAAGTAATTTCCAATTTACCTCATTGAGTACGCCTTATATATACATATATTGAGACATACTTTTATAATAGATCTTCTAATAGATTATTATAAAAGAATGTTTCATATTAGTTACGCTTACATATTCTAGGAATATTTTAAAGCGATTTTAGTTATCATTCAATTAAGCGGCAATAAAAGGTCACTAAAAACATTACAGCAGATAAATAATAACTATGACGAACAATACGCGTACCGGATCTGAGTGAAGGCTTGGAAATGAGTCCGTCTGTATTACTAATAGATTTAACATTATACTGACTGTTTAACGTCATAATATGTATATTTATTTATTTATTTATTTATAAAAAGACCAGTCGTGGCGCAGCGGCACAAAGTGTGACTGTAAAACTGACTGATTGTGGGTTCGATCCTCACTCGAGAAGATGAAATATTTACTTAAATTTATATTTCTTTTGAGAGTTCTGTCACTCAACACGCAACGCCCCCAGAATTCGGCAGAAAGTGTAGAACGGAATGTCTTAACACTAGGTAACCCTCTGCCTACCATGCAGTATGCGGGATACAACGTGAAGCTGATTTATTTTTATTTAATAAAAATAAACTAAAATCAGCTTCACGCTATTCCGCACTCAGCACGGTAGGCAGGGGAGAACCTAGTGCTAAGACACTCCGTTTCCCACTTCCCGCCGGGCTTTTGCCATAATGCCAGAAGAAATGAAACTATTAATAAATAATAATTAATTTCCTAGAGTAGGGATTGAACCCACAACGCTTCGCCTTACATCCTCACCCAGCGCTATGATGACCTCCTGTTTCTATTTGTACATTATACTTACAGCATAACTACATATATATCCCTACAAACTCTGTCAAAATGATTTATAATGATTTGTTTTTAATTGTTTAATATTAATTGTTAATTAATTATTTTTACAGATAGTGGAATTATCTAAAAACGCATCCGCTTTTAAAATATCTTATTAATATTGTTTAGTAAATATTGCGTAATATCAATTCACCAATTTTTTATATGTTCTAAGAAAATTTTATAAGGATGTTCTCTAAATCTATACATATTCCAAGTTTATAAAATGTATGTATAGATACTTCTGCATAACATTTTTCTTTTACTCTGTCTACTTTTATATAAAAAACATAAATAAAAACAAATTTTATAAAAACTATACAAACAATCCTTACAAAACTGCGGTTTACAGATAAAATATTTTCACGTAGCGTCTACAGTGATTATTCATTATTATCTTTTATAAAGAAAAGAACAAAAATGAACATTATAAGTTTACATACTATAATGTACATACTATTTGCCATATATTATTGTTTAAGTGAAGAAATATTTGTTTTGTTTAGCTTCACACTACATGTCGGCGTTCCCATTAAGACACTTCCGTTTCCCACTTTCCACCCAATTCTGAAGGCGTTTTGTATTAAGTGACGGAATCTTTATCTCGTTACCAGAACGAGTAAATGAAATTCTTTGTCGTAGTAGCACAGAAGCACATCTTATTTGTTTTTAATATTTTCTTATAAAACATTTTTGTAACATTTATTACACTATTCTCTTTCCAGGAGAGAATCCAGTTACAGAGGCGTGTCTAGGATGTGTTTGCCAAGCAGTGTCAGGCTGTAAAGCAGGTTTAACGTGCGACGGAGACGCTTGCGGTCTGTTCCGCATAACTTGGGCGTATTGGGCCGACGCCGGCAAGCCAACTCTGGATGGAAGGTCATCTGATGCTCCTGATGGTAATCATTTTGAAAATTTGTAATATATATTGTTGTGGAGAGAATTTTAAATTCGTCTTATTGTTTTTAATGTTCTAAGAAAATGAAATAATAAAATTGATTTCGTAATTTCTTAACATAATCTTGTGTGATAAATATGTAGGCGACAACTTTAAAATTCCAATAGTATTCATAAACGTTAAAATATGTTATTTGTTCATAAAACAGCAAAAATTAAAATAAAACATTGTGTGTGCCTAAGATATTTCTTAACTTTAATATCGATCAATTGAAGACAAGTAGTCTTAGGCAATAATTTTAAAGGAAGTTCCATTATTGATGATATAAGGAAAAATATAACGTCGTAAATAAATACATACTTAAATATCAGGGTTATATTCTGTTTTCGGAATCGATAATAATGATATAAGAATGAGTAAGCATTGACCGTGGTGGGATCGTCCAAGGTTCTACTCTCTAGGCCAAAGCTGAATCTCAAATTATCAGTAGCTGAATGTGATTAAAAATATTTTTTTATTAATGAAAACTAACAGTAGGATACACTCTTTAATTTGTGATTTATGTTTATATTATTATTTTTAGAGTACCTTTTAAGGTAAAAAGAAACCCTTATAAGATCATTTTGTTCTCTATCTGTCTGTCTATCTGTCAAAGGTTATCTCAGATGGAACGCTTGGAGATATCGAGTTCAAATTCAAACTATATACTTAGATTTATGGTCTCATGTTTTCCTGAAAAAAAATATTTCAACACTATAAAGGGAATCAAAATTAACAAGTTACTTCCGGTTGACCTAGAATTATGAAGTTTTTATTTTATTGTGGTTAAATCCTAAAAAATAATAGCCTTAAATAGTCTTGGAATTAAAGCAGCTACTTCAAGTGAGATATCAGTGAGGATGGATGGAAGGGCTCTGGCTAAGATAAGCTTGAATGTCAGTGATAGCTTGAGACTTCGCATTTTCGGAATCCTCGGTGGGCGAGCCCGACTAGTTTTCATTCAACCTCAATAAAACTATTTATAAAAATAAAACCTCATTAATAACTAAATCTTTTCTTCTGTTCTTTAACCTATTACCTAATTATTAATTTCGTCGAATTAAAATGAAAAAATATATGTCGTTACTTAACGAATCTGTTATTTTATTACAGCATACCCAAGTTGTACCAACGACCCTTACTGCGCGGCTCGTGCCGTCCAGGGATACATGAGGAAATTCGGACAGGTAACACTACATTTTTTTAATTCTCCGCTTTACGAAAAATAAATATATTTTTATACCTTCATGCTGTATACCGCAAGTGGCAGGATAGGTAGAGGGAATCTAATGTCAAGACCGTACTCCTCTGTCCCTCTCATTTTCCCTCCAAAATGTTAATGCCGTGTAGAATGCCGTATGGCCGATCATATTATCAGAGTGACGAAATAAAAATAATTCACTCCCCACCATAGGAATCGAACCCACAACCGTCGTGTTTACAGTCAGACAATCTGCCGCTGTGCTTCATTTATAAATATATGCTAAGTGTAGTTTTAATCAATTATATCCTTTACTACATTGGGAGAAAAAAAAAATACTTTTTCTCATTTCACTCATGACTTAAGATGACCAAAATATATTTTGTCAACGTCAAATTCATTATTTTAGAACAACACTAACCGGATGTTGCAAGTAAAGACGACTTAACTACAAACTACGCTTACTCATATTTATTAAGTATATGTAAATCTGTGGGCGGTTTGCATGTAAGAATGTCTTATTAGGATTATACTAATTTGCATACAAACGTGAGATCATTTTACTCACAAGTTGACATGTAAACAAAAACAGTTGATAATTTCTGCGTAACCAAAGGTTATAAGTTATAGATAAAGGAAATCAGAGCTATCTAGGTCATGTAAATTATTAGAATCGCAATATTGCTAGGATAAATAGATATTCTTATCAAAAAGTTGATTATTAAAACTATCAATAACATATTAAGTAGACAAAAAAGATAAGCATAATATATATTCTTTTCCCAGGGTTTTGAAATACAAAATTGAATGTGTAGATATTTTTTTGGAAAACTTACTTAACGTAAAAATTTGAACGTAGCTGGATTTGAACTCTCGGAAGCCGTCCAAACGAAAGCCAGTATTGTGGAACGGCTTAGTGATATTTTTATACGTTTTCTAAACAAGTATGAATAAGTATACATACATTAAAAAGAAATCTTGTGAATCGTTTAGTTTTCTACTTTTTATCAAATCATCGCCAAGACGAAGGAAACAATGTTCTATAAATAACCCACGAGTGGGTTTGAAACCCACAAAAATCGTGATAAGTAACTGCATTGGGCCACAACGAAAAAAAAATATTAGCCAATTTTTTTTTAATTTGACTTCAATGAAATTCGTTGCAGTCTAACAAAATTGTAAGAACCCATGACATTTAAATGTAACAAATAAACTCTGTATTGTATTTGGTATAATTCATTCTAAATAATTTGCATAATCGTTCAACGTTAACATTGTCGAATACCTGGTAAGTGATGTCACAAAACTAGTTTAGTCCTCGCGGTTTTTTGACCCTCAAATGTCACTTGTGTAAAATTGAAGCATTGATTTTTTTTGGGTATCGTTAATAAAAACATAGGATATCTAATAGGATGTATTTAATAAAAAAAAAATAGTTTTGACGATTTTTTAACAATTTTTAAAGTGTAATTCCACACTTAATACAAACAAAAAATTGTACGTATACGTAAACGTATGGCTTAGCGGTCAGAGTGCTTGGACGGTTTCCAAGAGGCAAGTGTTCAAATTCTGCTATGTTTAAAAACACACACAGAAACGCCTAACAACATCTGTACAAATAGGTATCATCATCAAGTAGAATTTAAAAATACGATAGGTATTTTTTTACGTTACGTTACGTTAACTATGTTCTACCCCACGCCACGATTATATCAATGTTGACTGTAAATAACTAAATATGAGCAAATGAGGCCAGGCGTGGCGTAGGGCACAAGCGTGTGTATCCCACTCGAGGGAATGAAATATTTAATATTCATTTTCTTCGCTGTGGCACCAACACAAGAGCCCGACATAGAGTTCCTCCACTCAACACGCAATGCCTCGAAAAATTCGGCGGAAAGTGGGGAAAGGAGTGTCTTAACACTGTTCCCTCTGCCTAGCCTTCTATATGCGGGATACAGCATGAAGCTAATAAAAAAAACAAATATTAAATAAACTAAAATTATTAAGACCATATCGATAATCTATCTAAATTATCACATATTTTATTTTTTCAGGACTGCAACAAGGATGGTAAAATCGACTGCCTCGACTTCATGGCAATACACAAACTGGGAGGGTACGGGTGCTCCGGGGATTTACCTTTCCAATACGTTAACGTTTTTAATCAGTGTATCGATTATGTGTCCTCATACCAGGGCTGATGTCATTGCTCCTTGCTCATTTCCTTTGTGATGTAATTTTTTTTAAGAATAAAATAGTTTTAACCGAAAATGATGTCATTTATTTCATTGGAAGTAAGAAAAATATGTTACATTTGAATATCGATACAATTTTAGATTTGTAAGTTATTTAGTAAATGAAAGAAATGATTTACAATATTAAAATAGACATTTTAATAGCAATCGAAATATATTTTTATAATATACTTAAAAAATTAAAATAAAAATATTTATAATATTTTCCTACTTGTTTTATTCCCGACTGCTAAGGAAGGGTTATGTTTTTCGCGCGTATCTTGTATGTATGTAATATTCTTTATTACCTCGTATCTCCAGAACCGCTGAACGGATTTACATATTTGAGGTATCGTTAGATTCGTATTAGCAGCCCAAGTGTTCTTAAATAGGTGACGTTATTAAAAAATAATCATGGCGGCTGTGGGACGCCATTGGACTTAGTGA
>JAATLQ010035313.1:0-28188 GCA_013421005.1 Heliconius erato x Heliconius himera
TATAAAGCGGCACTATTTTGCTATATTTCATTAAGTCAGGAAAAATACCGGATTCTACACAATTGTTAAAAATTAAAGCAAGATAAGGCGCAATATTAGGTATAATTGTATTAAGAACTTTAACAGACATGCCCCATAAGTCACCAGTTTTCTTTAAATTAAGGCTTTTAAAAGTTTTGACAATTTCTTCTGGTGACACAGTCTTAAACACAAAATTTTGTCTACAACTAGTTACATGGGTTTTTAGTATTAATATTGCTTCCGAAGGAGATGATGGCAGTGAACGTGTAACTGCTATAGGTATTTCGGAAAAGAAGTTTTGGAAAGTATTTGCCACTTCTAAATCTGAATTTAAAATTACACTGTTTACTTTTAATTTAATAGGTTCACTGATAGCCCTAGATCTCCCAGTTACAGTCGTAATAGCATCCCATGTAGCTTTAATTTTATTACTAGATTTCAAATTTTTTTCCCTTATATATATAGACTTAGCCTGGATACATACTTTTTTAAATATTTTTGAATAATTTCTAATTTTCAGCAAGAACGCCGGATCCTGATTCCATTGCCTCATATTATATAATTCGTATAAATTGTTTCTGCTTCGGTATATACCAATAGTTGCCCAGTCGCTAAAAGTGAACTTCGAGTTTTTATATATTTGTTTTACTTTAAAAATGTTATCAAACTCTGTTGAGATATTGAGAAAATTCAAACTCTGTTGAGATATTAAAGATATTGAGGTTAATTTATATAATAATTTACTTAATGAATATTAGTAGGCATGGTGTAGTCGATACATTTATTATACCTGACGATTGTGGGTTTATCCATAGGCAGAGAGAACGGAGCGCCAAACGCTACGGTTTCTGCATACCTCTCTTGCCTCGTCCACTATCATCAACCTGTTCACACATGCCCTCCGAGGTCCTCATGCATTTTACGTGATCTTCTATTATCTTTGATACGAAGATGTGTGTTTTAAAGGTCAACCGTTCGACGTGCCCAAGCCTGTTGAGCACTTTCTTTTTCATTCTCACCGTGATATCCTTGCAAGTACCTGCCTTTCTGTGTATTTCTTGATTGCAGATTCAATCAGCTAAGCTGACTCCGCACATCCTATGAATAAATCGCATCTCGCAAACATTCATCTTTCTTTTATTCTTCTTCTGCAATACCCACGTCTTGCTCCGAATAACAGCGTCAGTACTGACACTGTATTGTGACCAGCCAAAAGTGCAGCTGTGCTGACGTTTCGCCATTTCATCGACGCAGCTAAGCCACCATAAACCCTGTTACCGTCAGTAATACGCTTTTCCGCATTCATTTCGTATCTTCCATCTCTATTGAACATACTTTCCAGTTATACCACTTCATTTACTTATTCGAATATCTTGCCACTTACATTACTTACGGATTTCTCTTGCATATTTCTCGCTAATATTTCACATTTTAGACTGCGTATTGCACTCTTCAACTTCTTTTATATCTCGTCTTGATTTCGCTAATGGCGTAATCAAGATTCAACGTTTCTCTATTACTTGAGATAGAGGCGTCATCACATTCATACATCGCCTTGTAGAATTTGCCCATCTCTGCAGAACGTGTGGTTGTTATGTATGAAAGTAAAGGTATTTTTTTATTTTTCTTTGCCTGCTCTGATTACATAAAATTTATTTTAAACAGTTAATAATTTATATTTAGTAGTAAGTATCTTATACTATCAGGTGCCAATTGCATATGATACCAGTAATTTAAAAATATCAAAATCTTATCAAATATATGAGCTTCTATCAATTTAACCATAATTTTGTACATAAAAAATCACATCCCTATATACAATGATATCGATATCATAACATCACTAAACACAATCGGGTAATACGTCTAATTGAGTTACGGTTAACCGACATCACTGGCTCATTGCGGGTGGACATCTTGCGGTCTGTCAACGTAAAGGAATTTGTTATTTTTTTTTCGGGAAAATCATAATATTTTCGGTTGTAACCGGGAAATGTAGTGTTATTAATAAATTCTGGTAAGTTTTTTTAAGTAGAATTATTTTTTTATGTGTTTTTGGTTGCACTATAAGTTTAGATATTAAAATTAAAAAAATGTTTAGTTTTTGTGTTTATTTTTATTTCAAAATAAGTATGTTATTAATTTTCTACGCATTTTTTGTATGAAGATTTAGGTTATTATATATATTGCGCACCCTCAGAACCAAGGTGAACTACTAACTAAATAACCTATTTTTAAAAATGCCGCAAAATCCCAGAGATTAAGATATTTTAGTAGTTAATTTTATTAAGGACACTTATTCAAAATATACATACATATATATACATATTCAATACCTATATTTTTTATTTCAATCAATTAAATTTATTTGGTTAGTTGGTTGGTTAATTAATGATTTTCGACTTGAATGTACAACATATATGGTATATCGCTGGTCCACATACTTGCGACTATAAGCCCGACGGGTTGTAGATTCGATTCAGACTCGAGAAAATAAAATATTTAATTAGCCAGGTAAAATGCGACGTAAACGTGCAGGAACGGAGTGTCTTAACACTTCTCCCAATTCCCAAGTTCCCTCTGACTACCCTGCTGCGGGATACAGCGTGAAGTAAAAAGAAACAAGTGTATGAGAAAAATAATGTATCTACACATTGTGATTTCACTGTGATTTCAAGTGTGAATGATTGATATACTGTTTGATTTTGTCTTATTATGAGGTCGACTATGAATCGGACACTGGAGAGTGGTTCAAGTTGAGCCTTCAAGACTTTATACACTAATAAGCTAACTAACTAATACGGCAAGTTAAAGAACGATGGAAAAACATTTTTTTTTCACAAATAATATTGTAACAATACCACAGGTTATATTTTGTTAGCACACAGTTGTTCACTAATCCTATTATAACGCCAACGCTGTATCTAGTAGAGTGATTACAAACAATGCAGTAGAAATGTATACTACATTGTGCATATGTATATAGATACTGATATACTCGTATTAATTTTCATTATTTTTCATTTATTTTTATTAGATTCATGTCTTTTCCTATTTTGTTAAGCGGGTTAGGGATAGGGAACCTAGTGGTGAGGTCCTCCGTTCCCAATTTTTCGAGACATTACGTATCTACTAGCATAACTCAACGCTAAGCTTTTCATAAAGCTCATGAAGAGAAATAAAAATAATCAACTGAAATAAGAATTGGTAACCTCCGTTTGTATTGTGAAATACATTTCTCTACTTTGCTTCTGTGTTCATAATAAACTTTATGTTCTATAATAAAACTTTTCGAAAGAATTTACTTCATCCGCAATTTTTATCTATCTTTATAGTTCTTACGCAAAATAATAAAACAAGCAAAAATAAACCTTTTTTTCTCAAAATACATAATTTATTTGCTTGTTACTTTATTATTACTTAGATAGTACGACTTTTATTAATTTATTTATACCTTTATTTACAAAAACTATTCAATGTTATATAAGATATACAGTTTTTTTTATTCTTAAACATTTTTAACGTGTTAGTCCGTACCTAGGAAAGAAAAATACCAATTAAGAAGACGTTCTTTATTGAGAACGTATGGCTTTGTTGGTCAGAGCGCTTGGACGGTTTCGAAGGCGCAGGTTCTAATCCCGCTACATTATTTATAAGTTTTCTTAATAAGTATATACAAAACTACTAACTATGTAACATAGCAATGTTTTATATCTGAGACTAACTGCTGACTACTTAACAGAGTAACTAAGATCACCCAATCACTTAATTGACTCATTCTCTTTTACTTTCTGAGTCGCAAATTTTCATACTTAAGTGATATGGGGAAATAGAGAATTTAGACATGTGTTTAAGTTTATCCCGTCTGTCACAAGAGATTCACAAAAAAATCCTACTAATACTACTTCTTACTAATATTATAAATGTAAAAGTTTGAATGTTTGGAAAGGATGGATGGTTCCACTTTGAAGCAAAAACTGATGAACGGATTTAGCTGAAACTTTACAGCAATATAGCTGATACATAAGAATTACATATATACTACAACTTATGTAAAAGAATGTATATGGAGATTTTAGCTGACAATGTCGCGCCTTTGGGTCGCTATTGCCAGGACACGGTTAGGGGATAATATTAAATTTTAATTTAGTTTGAGTTATCCTTGTAAGTATTAAATAAATTAATATATCATTACCTACAAGTCGTAGCTAGCAGTTCGGCTCACGTGGTAAAACGTAAAATTCTGTTTTTTTCCTTTCTACCTGTAAGAACTTCGGGAAATCACTTTCAATATTCGCCCACATTCTCTTCGACACTTATGTGCCAATTTTTTTACAAAACTCCTTGGCTACTGAAGAATTTTTTCATATATATATACATATATATTAATATTCAAAAACTTAAACTAAATTAAAATATCAATCGGATGTTGAAGATAGTTTATCCGGTGTACTGAACTCCAGTGAACTGTATTATGCGATCAAACGATGCTAATAACGTACTATCAGAACTTCCTTTTATGAAGACACTAAAATATTTTTGAGGAAGCTCAGTTATCAGATTTATTCTCTAAAGGGTCTAGCCCGATAAGCATGAGAAAGCTGCACTGGCTCGTAATTAATTATTTTTAATATGATTTTATTGCTTTTTATTTCAGGCCAGTCGTAGCGCAGCGGCACAAAGTGTGACTGTAAAAACCGACTGGTTGTGGGTTCGATCCCCACTCGAGGAGATGAAATATTTACTTAAATTTATATTTCCATTTCTTCGCTCTGGTTTCGAGGCAAAGCGCGGCGTTGAGTTCTGCCACTCACAACACGCATGGCCTCCAGAATTCGGCAGAAAGTGGGGAACGGAGTATCTTAACACTTAACTTAACACTATGTTCCCTCTGCCTACCCTGCTGTGTGTGGGATACAGCGTGAATCTGATTTATTTATTTATTTATTTTTATTTTTCCTGACTTTAAACCTGAACGCCACGCGAACGATTCCACAGGGATAATGCTATGCTATAGGTACTATAATAATCTGTTTATATATATAATGAGAAGTGAGTTAGTTATGTATTTATTGTATTAGCTTTTTCGATTTGACGGCATAACTATTGTATATGTATATAATTGAAAAGAATAGGTGTTAAATAAATATTCAAACAATAAGTAAATAACCGTAGCGGGTGATAAGTTCAGAGAAGTACTTGGTTCTTGCCACTAAAGTGTAGGCTTAAAGGGTTCTTACATTTTATTCACACTCGTCTCCACTGTGCAAAACCCTCTTTATCTACTAAATCCTACCAGAACACGTGCAACACGCGCTTCAATGACAACCATCCGTCACGGCAAGTGTCGAAGTGAGGAAATCAATCATTATTATCACTAATTATGTCAAATCGCCGTTATATATGTAAATTAAATCAGCTTCACGCAGTATCCCGCACACAGCAGGGTAGGCAGAGGGAACCTAGTGTTAAGACACTCCGTTCCCCACTTTCCGCCGAGTTCTGGTGGCATTGCGTTTTGAGTGGCGGAACTCAACGCCGCACTTTGCCTCGACACCAGAACGATGAAAATATAAATGTAAATAAATAATTTATATCCTCGAGTGGCATCGAACCCACAACCGCACTTTGTACCCCTGCGCCACGACTGGCGTCAAATATATGTAAATAAGCAGAAGTAAACAATATGTTTGTAGCATATTTGGTTATTGATTTCGGGATATCAGGCATATAATTTCGGGATATCCTTGTTAAATATAAATGATTAGGTAGAGCCATAGAAAAATGTGAATGAAAATTAATAAAACTAAACGGTAACCTCCTACAACTGATAGGTAATAACATTTTATTACGTATCATTTCATACTAGATTCGGTATAAGTGGGCAGGAGATGGGCAAATGTGCATCCGGTGCATTGAACAGCGAATTATACGCTCAGTCGACGTCGAGCGCTATCATATCGTAATTTAAAATCGAAGTTTTCGAAATATCTGAAGATTTAATACTATAGATATAACAGTTAAGTGTGTGTTCTTAATTAATTCAATGAATAAATCGTAGTGTTTTAACATTTTAAAGTGGTGGTGGATTACAAACTAATAAATTTCATGTTTAAAAACTCAGGAAAAAAACAATAAATTGTAGTATCTCTTACCAAAAGTTAATCTTAACAATAATAATTGCAGCTTTTTCCGCGTAGTAGTGTAGGCATAAGGAAAGGCTTAAGATACTTCATTCACCATTTTCGTTACGGCGCACATCCACCTCAGCATCTTCATTTCCTTGTCAGCATTCGCTGTCGTATGAAAGAACCGGTCGGAGAATGTTCTTGTATATCAGCCTCTCGAGCTTGGGGGATATTCTGAGGCGGTACACATAAAGAGATGCATCTAATATTCTGACGCCGAAGAAGAAGCTATCGGCAGGTTCATTAGCCGTACGTAAATGAAGATTCCGTTACTGATATAGTTTAGTATTCCAACAACAGAAAAATAGGATAAAGAGGCAATAGGTTAATTTCAAAACCAACTTTAACTGCACCGCACTCAACGTGGTCGACGACCACCAATGACTGACACAGAGGAGAACCAGCCCGAATATTGACACGGAGGAGAGCAAGGAAGGAAATGGCCTTTGGATGATCTCTTCCAGTTCTTTAAACGCCGTTATATATTATTGACATTGATGAGGAACCTTCTAGCTCTTATGAACGCAAGCTATTTGGTCATTTTACTGAGAGACGAACAAAAAAAGCGATGAAGCGACGATCTAAGTTTTTGGCGTACAACAATTCAAAAATAAAAAAAAAATAGGTAAATCTGGCAAAAGGAAAACAGTAACGGATTTGATAATAATTATCATAGAAATATTAAAATATTTATAAAATAAATTACATTTTGAACGCGTGCCTAACCTAGTGCCAAAAAGTGTTGGGGATACGAAAAGATGGAATTTTGGTTTTTTTTGCCTCTAATGGCCTCAAATTTTAAAGGCAAGTTTCCGTAAATTGTGAAGAAATTTATAAATATTTAATAAGCTTACAAATATTCCAACATTCTCTGATTAACAAACAATTTTTCTAAGGACATCTTTGTTATTAAGATCAATTCTATTGTTCGCTCTAAATTAATTCTAAGAACTCATGTATAACTGTTTTATATGTGAATTCAAGTGACATGTGAAAAAATGTCACAGATGAAGAGATACATGGAGCCGTCGTGGCGCAGCGGTGTCGGACTGTAAACGTGGCAATTGTGGGTTCAATACTCATTTGAGAGAATGAATTATTTTCATTCCCTTACTCTGAGGCCCGTATATATAAATCGCTTTCAACTTGGAGATCGATTTTGAAATGCCAGTTTTAATTTCAGCTTGATATCTCTACGCGATCTTGGAATAAATGGTCTTGACAGATGAACAGACGATCAACAAAGCGAATATAGGAATAAGCGTTCTTTTTTTCTTTTGAAGTACGGAACTCTAAAAAGGCAATTTTATCTTTTCATAATATGTATTGCATGTTTTGAACAAGACAGATATCAATGTGATTTTTAAACTATATCGGAAATAAATTCAGATTAAAGCCAATCGTGGCGCAGTGGCACTTCGAGAAAATAAAATATTAATTATTTTTATTTCTTAGCTCTGGTGTCGAGGCAAAAGTGCGGCATTGAGTTCCGCCACTCAACACGCAATATCTCTAGAATTTAGGGGAAAAATGGGGAGTGGAGTGTCTTAAAGGTTCTCTATGCCTATCCTGTTACATGCAGAATACAGTATATACAATATACAGAAATAAAATAGTTACCTTATAATTGAAGAATTATTAAATAATTATTAATTATCTAAATAAAAGAACTTTAGTAATTATCTAAATAAAATAAATTTAGTCACAAAACAACTTTATAGAGTAAGCGAATATATTATGTTCATATCTGCTTATACAAAAATAAACACCGCACCTACGTATAGTCATGTTCGCTGAATCGCATCGCTGAGTGATTGCGACGTTTGCCGAGTACTGTTCTGTAGACAAATGATTTTTAATTTATGTACAAAATTTATATATGGCATACCTAGTGTTATTGAACATTTAAAAATCTATACTCTATTCTAATATTATAAAGCGAAAAGGTGTTTTGTGTACATAAACTCAAGTGTATAAGTGCAAAGGTCTCTGGAACTAGGGTTCAGATTTAGAAGTAAGCTACGTACCTTACAAGTACCATTGACTGTGTAACATTAGGGTAGCATTCTTAGTTAGCCTTAAATAATGTAATAAAAATAGAAATGAAATCCATCGAAATTGCCTTAACCGTGCGAGTTGCAAACAGTACATTGTATTCAAATTCTAAAAAAAGTTTGCGATGCCGTATATCTTATAAATTGAAGTAATTTTTTGACAAAAAGTAATGGATCTGTCAGTAATCACTGAAACAAAATAGCAGTTTTTTTAAAGTGCAGAATATAAGATACTAAAATACAAACAAACAATTTGAATTTGAATTTAAATAAAAATTAAACAGTTTTCCTTGATTTGTAAGATGCATGGTGTTATGTTCCGTCACTCCGCATGATCTCGATTGCGGACGAAAAATGGAAGATGAAAAGTTGACATTGTATCTCCCCTGTTTACCCTGCTAAACTGCGAAAAATTTATTAAACTATTTTTTTATTTTAAGGCCGGTCGTGGCGCAGCGGCACGAGGTGTGACTGCAAAACCGACTGGTTGTGGGTTCGATCCCCACTCGAGGAGATGAAATATTTACTTAAATTTATATTTCCAATTCTTCGCTCTGGTGTCGAGGTTAAGCGCGGCGTTGAGTTCTGCCACTCAACACGCAGTGCCTCCAGAATTCGGCAGAAAGTGGGGAACCTAGTGTCTTAACACTAGGTTCCCTCTGCCTACCCTGCTGTGTGCGGGATACTGCGTGAAGCTAATTTAATTTTATTTTTTATTTATTTTTTTATTTTCAATATACGAGAGTAATATTATAAGACATAGTACACGCAGTAACATACATCTTTATTCTGTTTCTTGTTTATCACTGGTTTGGATCTAAGCCAATATATTTATCTATTATTTTTAATCTTCTATCTTTATCAAAAATAATTTATTAGGGACATACATATTTTCTGTTTTTCGCTTATTTCCTGTATTTTGTATGAGATATATAAATATTCTTGTTATATAATTTGGTTTCCTATTTCATACTTTTTAGAGACAATTCATTTCAAATCCATTACATTATTCTGTCATAAATTGAAATAAATTTTAACTTTTAAAAAGATTTATTTACATACTAAAGAAAGAAAAACATTTAGAAACGTAAAAGTATTTTAACGTAGAGGGCCATACATTGAATTTGCCATACGCTTGTTAAAACTTGTTCTTTGTGGATTCGAATAGGCGCAGGCTTGAATCTAGCTCAAATATTTTCGATTCCGTTCAAAATTCCATACTTTTCTAAATAATAAAGGAAAGTTATCGATTTTAATAAATACATTAATGCCTTTAATAAATTACCGACTGTTGTAGGATGATCACATAAATATCTGTCTCTATGAAGCGCAGTAAATATAGACTAAACATATAATATAATAAAGAATATTTTATTACGTACAACATTATTAATTTTTTTAAGACTTTTCATAGCGATAGTTCTCAATTGTACTCTGTGCAAGGACGGTTGGGTGCACTATTTGAATAACTTTTGTATTTCCAATTCTTCTCCATACCAGTTAAATATATACACAAAACTTTCAACAAATTTTGAATGACATATAATAAATTATTTTATTTTAATTAGTTTTCTTAACACTAGATTCCCTATGCAAGATACTTAAAAAAGTGTGAAGTTTCTTTTTCTATTTTTGTTTAAACTTATATCAGCCAAACAATTGATTTTATTATTTTTTTGCTAACCTACTACGTTCCATTTTCCACCCAATTTTCAAAATAATGCTTGTTAAGTGGCATTATTTTAAATACAAAATTAAAATAGTCAAAATATATTTATTTCCTCGAGTGGGATTCGGACCCATAACCGTGTAGCGATCACAGCCGCTGCCCCATTGCGCCATCAAAATATATAGCTATATTATTTAGGTAATAAGAACCCGTTGACTCAGTCTTCCTTGGGTCTTATTTCCTGCCAAATAGGTAAATGGGTATTTAGTAGGCCATTTTAGGTGTAACCCAAATCCTTCTGTATCTAATGACAACCGGAAATTGCAGTTCCTTTTCCTATAAACTTACACCGTTACTAGAATACTATTACATAGAAGCTTTTCTATGACGAAAGTTTTTATTTTATTTTACGTTTATATTTTGAGGTTGTTGTTTAAATACATCGGCTTCGATTTCCTCGACGCGACCGTTCGACCCTTGAAGGAATGAATTATTTTAATATTTTTAACATTTTTAAAGTGTTATCTCACACTCAGGAAAGAAAAATACTTATTTAGAAAACTAAAATACACAGAAGCAATAGAAGAGATTTTTTCAAAATTTTAAATACACGGAAGTGAAACTGGGGTCGACTATTAATTGTAAGAGTATATTGGAATATATTTGTAAGCAAAAACAAAATATTACTTAAAAAACCTTTTTTAAATTAATAATTTTTATATTCTTCGCTCCCAACAAGGCAAAGTTCAACATTGAGTTCCATCACTGAACATTAGGTTCCCTCTGCCTACCATGCTATATGCGGAAACATCGTAAAGCCAAAGTTACTAATATTATGTATTCTTAAATATTAGTAAATAATATTTTACTCATTCACCTACCTATAAGAAATGTCTATTCTAAGTGTTATAATTAAATTACCATTTTAATTAACTTAAGCTAATAGGTTTAAACAACAATGGACCGGATCACGGTCACGCGGCGGCTCTAGAAAATCTATCGACGCTACATTACTAAGATTTCTCTACAAAATGAGTGTAAAAATTATATATCTTTTTTTACAGTTGGTAAAACCGAAATAAAGGGAGAGCTTCGTGATATAAATGAAAACTCGGTTTTAGTAGTTTTGGCTTTGCGTTGTCTGTCAGTCAGTATTATTTATGTATATTAAGGCAAATTATTTTACTTTAATTCTCTATACTGTTATGCAATTAATAAATCGTAATTTAAATCTTGGACATTTTATTTGATTTCGCTGGCAAAAAATACGCATTAAAAATATTTAGTTATTTCATATTTAATCTACGTATTTACACGCGCACGATAAACATAGTTTTTCCTGTGTAAATCACGATCCTGCGGGAATTCGAAACGATTAAAATACTTACTCTAATATGTATACCTAATATGTTGCTCCACTATTCCCTCTATCTTGCAATGTTAGCGCCATAGAAATCTGTTCGCTGTTCTGGAGATTCGCTCGGTCATACAGTCATGTAGTAGGAAAGTCGGAGAAAACCCAGTATTGAGGCACTCACTAATTTTCAGACATTGTGTGTGTTGCATTTTATCAAACACAGCGAGGAAAATGTTGTTATGCAAAACAAATAGATCTACTTATTAATACAGAATTGGACGTATTTGTTTACTAATCTCACTCGCCATGTGAAATCATTCAATTGTCGAGAGTCTGGAACTAATCGAGTGTATATTATACATACACATATCAGTTATCTTTGTCTGTTGTACACTATGAAGCTGATGTTTTGAAGCATCATTCATAAATAGACCAGTCGTGACGCTGGGGCACCAGCGTGCGTTTGTAAACGCGTTAGGTTCGATTCCCAATCGAGGTAGAGGAATATTTAATATTGTCTTTTCATCTCTCTGGTAACGAGGCAAAGCGCGGTGTTTATTTCAGCCACGTAGCCCGAAACGCCTGGAGAATTCGGCGGAAAGTGGGGAATGAAAGTGTCGTAATGGTAACTGAGTGTCTTAATACTAGTTTCCAGGTTCCCTCCCCCTACCCTACTTTATGTGGGAAGCTAAAAATCATAAATATTAAAAATATATATAATATTTTATTTTTTAATTATTTTTCTTATATAAATATTTTATAAATTAGCATTTGAATACATAAGTTTTAAAATAATTATTTAACTTTTCATTCTCTCTACATAACTCTCTTTTTTCAACAGTTACGCGCTACCAACAATGACAGTAACAGTGTCTAAGGATCGACGGGAGGGCTCCGGACAGCGATGGGGTCCGCCTCGACGAGTCACCTTAAAACGACGGCCAGGAGCCCCGCTGGGAGTCAGTATAGTCGGTGGAAAGGTTAATACTATTGTAGAACTTAATTTATTGTTTCATTTACTTCTAAGTTGCTTTTTTCTTCATAACAACAGTGAGCATATGGAATGGTGGATTAAGATGTTTTGTTACCCATTTTCCATTCATTTATGGAAATATTGCGTGTTGAGTCGCAACTTAACGCCACATTTTCTCTTATCAATTCAACGACATGTAATAATTTAAATATAAAGTTATTCTTTCGAATGGAAATCGAACCTTTAACCATTGCATTTATAATGAGATTATGTGTAATTACCGCCATAATATTTTTTTAATAAATGCTCTTTTTTTTTTGTTGTACTAGGTCGATATAATCGCAAATCAGAATGGGGAGAACGGCAGCGATAAGGCAATTTTCGGAATCTTCATTAAGAATGTTGTACCAAATAGTCCGGCGGCTCAATGTGGGCAGTTACAGGTAAGACATAATATAAATCATTATAATAAATAAGAAAAAAATAAATCATTATAATGAATAATAAAAAAATATAGGTATATATTTATACCGTTTAAATATCTCCATTAATCTTAAAATACATCAGAAAACAAATTCCAGTTAATAAAATATTCCAGTCCAATATAAATTAACAATATAAAAATCTACAACTAATTTCTTTTTCAATCTAAAATAAAGAAAAACCTGTAGCTTCTCTGGTTTTACACCATCAGGTGCCTTACGCAAGTTCGCCTTGTTTTTTCCATAAAAAAATAAATAAAATTTTCTAAATTTATAAATATAAAAACAGACAGGCGACAGAATCCTAGAAGTGGACGGCGTATGCGTAAGAACAGCCCAGCATGAACGTGCCGTAGAACTAATTAAGGCTGCCCGAGACTCTGTCACTTTGACCGTACAAAGCCTTATTACTTGGGTAAGAAATATTTACTTATTACGTAAAAATAATTGAGAATAATTTATTTTTTAGGTTATTAAAGTAATAATTACCTACATGTACTATTTATTACAATAAATTTATAATTAATATACCTTATTTACTAAGGCTAAGGAAAAATAAAACAAAAAAAAATAAAAAATGTTCCTATTCCCATATTTTACGGTATCATTTCCCATATGTTATGGTTTTAACCATAAATTATTTTCTTAATTCTTAAATATTTGACATGTATAAACACCCAAAAACCAATTTGTTATCAAACTTGACACGCATTTTAATACTATAAAAATAAGCTACTGTAATAAATGATAGAGCACAGGTAATGCAAACGTTTTACATTAAAATGTGGTGTTTTGTCATCGGTCAGATTATATCCGCCATTTTTACTTTCGGTCAATCTTTAATTCGGTAATAAGACAATTCTGTTGTGATTCCGTTGTTTCTTGTTTCTTTTTTTGTTAAGTGTAAATTGGTTTTTGATTATTTTGTTTTTGTTATATTTAGTTTTTCATATTTTAAAAAATAAGTAAATCTGACCAAATTAAATAGAAACTAAAAACTATCACAAAAGTTTTAGAAACAGTATTTCTTTGTTTACATTTTGTCCCATGCCAAAATGAATAGGGTATAATAACGTAAGCAACTTATTAATATAACAATAAGTAAAAGCGTAGGAAGCTAGTAATTTAATAAATCTAATAAAATCACGTAAACACATTTATTTGTCTAGAACACGGATTCTTCAGATGACACGACTCCTCCAACGAAGCCTCATCCTCGGCCAAGTTTTAAGAAGACACCCGCTCCTAAACCGCCACAACATGAAATAAAGGTAATTAATAGGTTGATACAATAAAATTAGGAAACTTGCTCTTTAGTTATCTTTATGTATAGAATTCCATTTTTTTAAACTTAAACATTCAATGCTTTTTAGGGGAATGGAAGGTGTTGTTGAATTGAAGTTGATTGAAGCATCCTATATTTAAATAAAAGGGCTATATTACATTACATAAAATAAACTACCATTTTTTTTTTAATTACTCGGACCAACATTACATTCTTTTTCAATTTACACTTAAGGAATCTATATATTTTAATAATAATAATAATTGTAGAATTACATGCATAATTATATAAACATTATACTTTATTAAATGGATTTGCTTTACAATAAATACTGTATTCAAATTTATAACATAGTCATAGTTATGTGCAATGAAGAGCACATTAAAATACAATATGCTATTTGGTTCATATTGGTTATTCGTGACTAGAATAAGGAGGAAAAACCTTTGTTTTTCCAGTAACTTTATAAAACAGTTTTAACGCGTTTCAAATGGTTATTACCATACGCAGTGGGAATTTAAATCTCATTTATGATGAATATAAAGCAGTCACACGAGCCCTCCCCTAGGAGAGTAGACAAAGGGAATCTAGTGTTAGCACTAGGGGTCGCAATATCAGACCATTCAAGCAAAACCGGGATTTTCGATATCGACTTCAGAAAAATCCCGGGATCCCGGTTTTTTCGATATTTTCGATATTTTAGTTTTTTGTACCAAAATTAGTTTTAGCATTTTTCAAGCTTCTTCTTATTTTTAGAGTTAAGTTAGGAGGGTATTTTTAGGAAAGTAGTAAATTAAATTATATTTACTAAATAAAACAATTTTTAATTATAATAAACAGTTTAATAATAAATCTTTAGTAATAATATTTATAAAAAAAATATAATAATTTGCTACAAAAAATATTTTATAGGTATATTATTTAACAATATATATTTTGCAGCGTTTTTGCAGCGATGGGCGAAACTTTACAAGGAGATGTATGAATGTGATGACGCCTCAGTCTCAAGTAGCAGCGAAACGCTGAGTCTTGATGTAGCTGATGGCGAAATCAGTGTAAAAGAAGTTCAGAGTGCAATACTAAGTCTGAAATGTGATAAGTCAGCGGGAGCAGATGGAGTTACTGCCGAGATGATCAAATATAGCGGGCAACGCGTCTTGGACTTGTTCTGGTTTTTGTGCAATTTATGCTGGAAATCAGGGGAGGTCCCAGACGATTGGCGAGATGCGGTCATCGTACATTTGTATAGAGGCAAAGGTTCACAGATAGACTGCGCAAGCCATAGGGCTATCAGTTTGATTAGTGTAGGTAGTAAAGTTTATGTTAAAGTTATAGCGAGAAGAATGCAAGAGAGATCTGAAAGGCTGTTGTGGGAGACCCAAGGAGGCTTTAGACCTGGAAGAGGGTGTATGGATCAGATCTTTTACCTCTGCATGATCACGGAAAAATTTTTGGCCGTTAACCAAAAAGTTTTCTGTGCTTTTGTGGACTTGGAAAAGGCATTTGACAGATTTGTAAGAGCGAAATTATGGGAGATACTACCCCGGTACAATGTGAACGGACCCTTGTTGCAGGCTGTAAAGTCTGATCACTCAACCTGCGTGCGAGTAGGAGCTGGCATGTCGCCCTGGTTTGACATCCGATCGGGTGTTAAACAAGGTTGCGCCATGTCAGCTTGGTTGTTCAATTGGATAGCTGTCTCCAAGGAGTAAAACAAGTGATATGGGAGTGAAAGTAGATGATCTAAATGTGAATTGCCTGCTGTACGCAGATGATGCAGTGCTTATTGCATCATCAGAATGTGAGTTGCAGGCATTGGTCACCTCTCTGAAAGAAGGGTGTGAATGTAATGATCTAAGCCTCAACGTGAATAAGACAAAAGCTCTGTTCTTTGAAAGAGTTGAAGAAAGAACGGAATGCAAGATCAGTGTAAATGATAAGATATTAGAACAAGTGAATGAAGTGGTATACTTGGGAAGTATGTTCAGTAGAGATGGAAGATGCAACAAGGTTAACGGAGCCTTAGTTGCATTGATGAGACGGCGAAACGTCACCACGACTGCGCGTTTGGCCGTACATAATGCAGTTTTGGTACCGACTCTGTTATCACTCCGACTCAGCAAAACGTGGGTATTACAGAAGAAGAATAAAAGGAAGATGAATGCCGTAGAGATGCGTTCTCTTCGTAGGATATGCGGAGTCAGCTTAGCTGATAGAATCCGCAATAAAGAGGTACACAGAATGGCAAGTACTAGTGAGGATGTGACGGTGAGAATGAAGAAGAACGTGCTCAGCTGGTTTGGGCACGTCGAACGAATGAGTGATGAAAGAATGGCAAAAAAGATTTGTGATGGGAAAGTGAGCGGTAAGAGAGGTAGCAGGAGACCTCGGTTGACCTTCGAATACACATTATCAAAGATACTGGAGGAAGGTTACGTTACGAAAAGCATGAGAACCCCCGGAGGGCATGTATAAAGAGATTCATGACAGTGGACGAGGTGAAATAGGTATGTAGAGACCGTTGTGTTTGGCGCTCCGTTCTCTCTGACTACCCCGCTAGGGATAAAGCGTAAAGAGTTAGTTATTTAACATATATATCATATTAATCAATATTAATGAAAAACAATAATGACACTTGGAACATCGACGGGCAAGAATAGCGAGCAACAACGACGTGCAACAAAAACGCGCAACTACGACGTGCAACGAGAAAATACGGTATTCGTGCGATCGTTGGTCGGGCCGGTCGAACTCGGTTAATGTCGTAAAATTCCAAATATTGAGGAAAACTCATCGTTTACCTTTGCCGATATATGTTATGTACCATTGTATATCTTAAAGAAGCCTGAATTTAATAGCAGGCATGTTTTAATTCGAATAACTAACTTTTAACTTTCTAAAATCCGAAAATATCGAAAATCCCGGTTTTTGTAAAATTAAAACCGGAATTTTTGAGACCTATATTTGGTCCGATATCCCGGGATTTTTGAATCCCGGGATCCCGGATTGCGACCTCTAGTTAGCACACAACGTTTCCTATTTTCTGGCAGATTTTTTGGACATAATCACATTACAAATTCAACAGATAACAGTTACATCAGAGCCAGAAGTAGAGAAAGAGTTAGCACGAGAAGCAACGGAGAAGAAAGAAGAAGAGGAACCTAAAGTGAATGGAGAACAAGAACCTCCTAAACGAGTATACTCAGACTCTGAAAGCAGTGACGAGGAAGATGAAAGAGAATTACAGGGCAGGACTTATTCGGATAAGGGAGTTGAGGTGAGTTTTTTCTTATAATATGCATATTCTTTGGTTGATATTTTTTTTATTTATGCGATATATTTTATTTTATTTTATTTATATATTATTTATAGTTTTATTTATATATGTTTATTATCTTTAATGTACGTTACATCATCGCTTGTTGATTTAGAATAACAAATGAAATAATTGTTATTTCACTTAGTAAAGTAATTATTTTTTTCTGGAAAGTTATAGATTAAAAGTTACAGATTAAGAAAGTTATAGATCTAATAAAGACTAGAAATAGTAACATAACTTATTACTTACAGCCACTCTTCATATACTGCAATTATAAAATGATAAAAACGATAATGACAGATAAAACTTACTCTTTGTATAATACTGCCTTCCACTTACTCCCACCCATTTTAAAGGACTTGCGAGATTTTTCGCAAAGTTCATTCAGCAACTCCCGTGTTGAGAGTAGATTGGAGGATTGAGTGGACTTCACTACTATTAATAATTTAATCCTTTGAATACAAACGAACCCACAACCTTCGCCATTACAATCAGACACTACATCCACGGCTCCACGACGCCCTTAAAATATGTATAGTTTACCAATTTTCAATACAACAAAAAAAAATACTGCAATCAGGATGTAATGGTTTGCTTTTCATTCATCCGTTACAAAAGCTTGCTGATTCAAAGCATTTTAAGCGTAAATTTATGGGTACAAAATGAATTTTGCGCTCTGTTTTGTACGCATTTTATGTATATTTTTATTTTCATTAGGTACTTATGTTTTTCACGAAAACATAAATGTAAATAAATATTTCATTTCCTCGAGTGGGGATCGAACCAGTTTATTTTACAGTCACACTTTGTGCCCCTGCTCCACAATTGGTCTCAATTTATCCAAAAATATAATATACTAGAGGGCGCGCGCGGCTTCGCCCGCTTATTAGGAGTGAATTCTAATAAAACCACGAAACAGGTGTTCAATAAAATATTTATAACAGTCTGAATTTAAATTTTTATAAAAATCGGTGGCAATTTGAAGATTTTTCCATATAAACTTTCAACCCCTTATTTGAACCCTTAGGGGGTGAATTCTTACAAAACATGAAACACGTGTTCAATGAAATATTTTTAAGAGTCTGAATTTCCAATTTTATAAAAATCGGTTCAGATTAATTTTTTTTTCCATACAAACTTTCAACCCCTATTTCATCCCTTTAGGGTTAAAATTTTTCAAATTCCCTTCTTAGTGGATGTCCAGAATATGAAAATAAACATCTGCCCAAATTTCACGTTTCTACCATCAGCGGTTACGGCTCTGCGTGCGTCTTACCTCAGTCAGTCAGCACAAGTCCTTTTATATATATAGATATTTTTATACGAACGAAAATAAATATATAAATTGAAGGCTATATATATAGTTTTTGTGTAAACTTACTAGAATAATAGCAAATTGTGATAGTTATTTATAACATTATTTACGTATAAATCTGCATTACCACTGGTTTATATCAATAAATCGCTCTATACATTAGTGAATATCTACTGCATTAAAATCCGTTGGTTGAAATATGAAAAGGTACATTCGTGGGAAACTATGTTTTTTTTATATAAATATAGTAGGTTGTAATAAGCTAGGTAAGCAGAGGGAACCTAATATTAAGACACTGCGTTCCCAAGTTTCCGCCGAATTTTCGAGACTGCGTGTTGGTTGGCGGAACTTCACTCCGCGCTTTGTCCTGTCATTAATTATACCTACATATATTGATATCAATTATATCTTCTAGATCGATAGAGCATCAGCCGGTGCCATAAAAAGGAGTAAAGAAGAGAAAGAAGCAGACCCAGAAGAAGAAGATGAATTCGGCTACACAACAAGTAAGTGGAAGGATACATTATTTGCATTCGTTAATTTTTTCTTTTATATACTACATGTTTACTTTTACGCTTGTATTTTGGAACATAGTAAATGATATTTATATTATGTAGCCTTTAAAGTGATTTTGATAGAAATTAGACTTATGGATTGTTCTTTATGTTGGAATATACTAGAATTAAATCGAAAAGGATATTCTCGATGTACGTTTTAGGTTTCGAGAAATTTGTAGACTAGCATACTTACGATATTATTATTAAGTAAAGCGCACTAATATAATTATATTAAATTAATACTTTGTTTGCTTAATAGTGTCACGGCTGTAACGGTTTGTAGGTATATTGTGAAAATGTATTTGATGCATGCATCTCTAGACATGCGTCTAGAAAATAATAACAAAAACACGCAATAAATAATTTTAAATAAGAAATTAACATCAATTTCGTTTAAAAAACAATGAGAATAATATTTTCTGTAGTAATCTTCGAAATTATATTTTTCTTCGATTGAATTGCTAGGAATAATAAACATTTTCTTATTTTATTTACTTTTTTTACATATATTATATGTTCATATTTTAAATTTATATTCAAGAAAAGTAAAAATTACCAACGCTACATGTTTCTATTGTATTAAAATAGAATGAAGAATGTTGGGGATTCGATTCCCGTTCAGGGAAAATAAAATAAAAAATTTTTTTTAGCCTGGTGGGATCCTGTGTACTCATATTAATCATTGTATTTAATCTTTTAGACAGCAAAGTTTCTAAACTAGACAAAACAAGTATAGAACGGAGTATTATATCGCAGAGTTTTAGTATAGGAAATAAAATGAAAGAAAAAAAAACACTTTTTTCATTATTGAATACTTGAAGTATTCATATGAATTATCTACAGAACTCATTTTCCCAAGAGGTAACACTAATTAATTGGTTACGTTGCTAGTATGAAAGACGGTTTTACTATTATTTTAAGTAATTGGTTCCGCATATTATCATAAAAGCGTATCGCCATACATATATTTTGTATGACGACATCAATATTTTGGAACGTTTATTTTCTTCAACTTGTATTCCGTACATATCAAGGTAGCAGAAAAAACCTAAAGTTATTATTCTCCGTTCATGAATGATCAAGACATTAAGTCTTGAATGACGGAACTCAACGCTGCCCCTTGCCTTATTATAAGCAGCAAGAAAAAGAAATTTAACCTGAGCGAGAACCGAACCCACGACCGTCGTTACCCTACATTCAGATACCTGATCCATGGTATTTCCAATATATTAAAATACATTTATCCTTGACTAAAGAACAACCCGGAACACCTGTACGTATCGGTGCTAATATTAGAACAACGATTCAATTGCGATCGTGGAATTTGCTAGTGAATTATAAATATTTTGTTGCTGGAATGTTCTTTTTAGATGTATTGGGTGAATGTGAAACTCATTATATAATGTGAAAGGTATTTAGGGACCGTAGCGTTAAATGCTTTATCACGATTTTAACGCTATATTTCTGTGCTAATATCTCGAGAAATAATACTTCTTTTCTCGTTAGGTTTCCTCTGTCTACCCCGCTTTAGCTTCCCGCATATAGCAGGGTGCACGAAGGGAACCTGGAAACTTAGTCTTAAGACACTTCGTTCTCCTTCTGGAGGCATGCGTTTTAAGTGGCCGAAATTTACTGAATAAAAAAATTGCATCGTTACCATACCTATTTACAATAAAATTTACAATACAAACCCTAACAATAGAATACAGAAAAAGTTTATTTTGTAAAACAATAATATAGAGATACATTTGTTCCATTTTATTTATTTCTGTTCGAAATGCAATGAAGCTCTTGATGGGATAGACCTACTTCCACTTCACTGGTTGAACTTAAGGTTCACAACGTACAGTACTACCTCAATAAGCTCATTCAGAAAAGCTTTCCTTCTATAAAAATATAAAACACAAAAGCTTATATTGTAATATATATATATATCAGCATCACGCTGTATCCCCCATATAGCAGGGTAGAGGGAATTTAGTGTTAAGACATTCCGTTCCCCACTTTCGCCTAATTTTCGAGACATTGTGTGTTGATTGAGACTGAGTGAGTTGAAACTCAACATCGCGCTTTGCTTTCTTACCAGGGCATAAAAATAAAAATGGTAATAAATAATAATTCATTTGCCCGGATGTAGTTTAATATTTTAATTTCGTCGCTCTGCTAACGAGATGTTAAGTTCCGCTACTCAACGCAACGCAATGCCTCGAGAATTCGACGGAAAGTCCTAACGGGAAGCGACTATTTTAGCACGTAGATTTCCTCTGCCTACTTTTGGTGCGTGTGTTATACAGCGTGAATCAAAAAAAGGAGTGTTCTGCGATCCCCACTCGGAGGAGATTTCTTATGCATCTTGTCTGTAAAAAATAACAAAATAATATGAAAATTAAGCTATCCGCAATCAATACAATTGAAATACTTTATAATTCACAACTACACAACTTTACCAACACAAGTACCAAGTATTATTAAAAACAAACTTTAGAAGAGTTCACGAGAACGAGAACTTATAAATATATAATAACAACATAAAGTTACTGTATACTTGAAAAGCTCCGGAACAAATAGCTTCCTTTCTATAACAATAGTGAAGGTGATTCTAGAGACACTGACCTACCAAAGTCAATGTTATAAACAAAATGTAATGACGATCATTTGTTTGTTGGTCTATTTTTGTATGGATTTTTTTCTTTTTTTGCGTGCCAATAGATTTTTGAGACTGCCGTGGCGCAGAGGCATAATGTGTGGCTTTGAACGCGACAGTTGTTAATTCAATTCCCTTCTGGGGAATGAATTATTTACTCACTCACTTACAAGAATGTAAGAACTGTTTATTTTTTTTTTATCAGACACAACTACACGAAACTATAATTATTTATACATCTATTATGAAATTCCATTTTCTTGTAATATTATAATTATCTACGTTATATAGAGCGTTAAATTATATTTTTAAAATTATTAATCATAAAAAATAAATATAACTGATTTGTAATTTCTAAATTAAATTATTGTACAAAAATATTCATATACAACGTATCTTGAAGTCACAGTTTTGTAGAAAGTATTAACAATAACAATTCCACTTTAGTTATACATTCACGCCAGTTGAATAATATTATTACGCTTTTTACATTAGTTTTAATAGTTTTTTCTTCCTTATTTTTTCTTTTTAATTTACACGCTGTATCCCGCATAAAGAGGGCTAGGCAGATAGAATCTAAGAAAGAAAGAAATAGGAGAGCTGTAGAAGTGAACGCCGCGCTTTGTCTAATAGAGTAGGAAATAAGAATCTACACATATAATTAAATTTTAACTGATCACTGTCTATCAAGTCCATGAATATAGTTGTGGGCTATGACTGATATGTATATATTATTTCTATAACCTATATCTTATGACATTCAGAGAACTCCTCAATGAAATATTAATTTATAATAATGTATCTTTTCACTTCTGTTTTTTTTTATTTTATTGTTTTTTTTATTATATTATGTTAATACAGATAAATATATATTTTTTATTAAATTCAATGTCGATACAAAAGGTTTTTTTTTAATTGTAATTAATGCTTTTTATGCATTATTCTTAAGTATACTATTTTTTAGATTATACAAGTTACTACAAGTAACATAAAAATATCGATATATTTTCATAAAAATATATTATTAGAACTGGTCCTAAATAAATAACTAGTCAATAGTCAAGTAAACCAGAATACCATCATTAGTTAATCACAGGACAGCACTAGAAATCGATAATAACCGTTCTATGTCCATAACAATTTTAAACTACTACTTCTACTACTCGATTTTCAAATACCCGATTATTCTAATACAAGTGACCTAAAAATATCGATATATCGTAATATAAAGGAAGAAACGAACTAGTCCTTAATAAATAACCAATCCAAAGTCAAGTAAACCCGGATGCTATCATTAGTTAATCATCGGCCAGCACTAGAAATCGATACTTAACGTCTATTTCTATTCGAAGGTCAACCAACAGGTGCTACCGATTTATGAGACTAATATAATGGATTTGGAAGATTTTGATTTATTAAATGAAGAAATTAACTTTTTGAGAAAGAGTTGTGATTATTCTATTGAAACTTATTTATCCTACTATCCTACTAATATTATAAATGTGAAAGTTTGTGAGTATGGATGTTTATTCCCCTTTCAAACAATAACTACAGAATGGATTTATATAAAACTTCACAATAACATAGCATCGGAATAACAGACAGGATATTTATGTAAATATTTTGTTTAATTTATAAGCTGTAATGTAACGCCAAGTTCACAAACGAGTGATTCACAGGTTATAAAATAATAAAGAAAAATTAAAATACTAAAGATTCTAATTGAAATTAAGGAAATGTTGTTTTAATCTGATTTTAAAAGTATTTAGAGACGGCTTGCCAGCCAGTATAGAATTAGGAAGTGAGTTCCATATGCGCGCTGCCGGAACTGTGAAAGATTTCTCATAGAAAGAGGTATTCATTATAGGGAATTCAAGCTTTCTTAGAGTGACATAGGAGCGTACAGATCTTAAAAGTGGCAATTGAAAACCCTCCCTCACGTAAGGAGGAGAGGATAACTTTAAAATATTAAAAAGAATAATGAGAATGATCATGTTACGGCGTATACGCACAAGGGAGCCAAATCAGTTACCGACAGAAATCAGACACGTGGTCAAACTTGTGTAAGTCGTAAGTAAATAAACATCAGCACATCAATTATAAGAACCAAATTTCTTGCTGAATCATATAACGATATTATTGTCGCGTTTAGTTTTATGCAAGGTAAGGTAATCTACTACAAGCCAGTAGAGCAAGGTACTCTGGCACGGAATTGTCTACTTGAATTGCTTGAGTTTTAGAGGAGTTAATAAGAAGGCCAAACAAAGTTATAAGAATCAGAATTGATATTCAGAATTGCAGTATTTAAATCTTCAAGAGTGGCATGTCTATACTCTATATATGATATAGCTGTAAATCGTAGAGATGGTATTGAAAAGATAGGATTTTGGTAATTTCATTTATAAAAATGGAAGAGAGCAAAGAATAGAGTACGCCGAATTGAGATATAACAGTTACTAAATCGGCCCAGTCAAAGAAAAGCTCCCTGATGCAGATTCTTTGGTTGCGACCCTGAAGATAAGAATGAAACCAATCAGTGGCAGTAAGAATGATGCTAAGTGTAAAAAACATACTAAGTATAAACGCGTTACTAAAGCCGAATAAGATAAGAACAGTTATTTTTTTATTATCCATCACGAAACAAATATCTAATAGTTTTGGAACAGATAGTTAGAAAGCTGTTTTCACTTTTCCAGGCAGTAGTGAAACATTTTGTCTCGAATGAGACATTCTAAACGAATGTGAGTAATAAGAGGAGTTCTAATTGGAGGATCTAACACGAGCAGCATGTCCCAACTTACTTACTTAAAGTTTTATTGGATTCGCATATACGCACCGGAGAAGAAGAAAAGTAACAGTTTAGAGAATTCAAATCAATAGACTGATAAGAAACGTTTCGAGATTTACCCACGCCTAGTGACTCAAAAAATCTCCATGTATGAGAAGGAGACGATTTGTCGATGTAAGAAGTTACATACCGGCGTTTTGTATCTCTACACAACCTGTTACATGGGACTTGGGAGCCATGCACTTTCCCTTAGCTTTGTCACGTTTCTTCATCATTGTTATAATGGACAAACTTAGCCAAGGAACATATAAAATTTAAATTATAAAATGATTTGATAGTAAAACAAAATAATTTTAGTTTGTTAAATTATAAATAGCCTCACGCTGTATCCCGCATATAGATAGGATAGGTAGCTAATTTTCATGGCGTCGCGTGTTGAGTTGCTGAACTCAAACCTCCTTCATCTTGTTAACAGAGCGGCGTAATGAAAATAATTAATTTCACCGAGTGGGGATCAAATCCACATACATTCATACTTTAACAATAAGTGTGATTTGTACTTTTTTTGTTTTAACGATTATTAGCTTCACACTGTATCCCGCACACAGCAGGGTAGGCAGAGGGAACCTAGTGTTAAAACACTCCGTTCCCCACTTTCTGCCGAATTCTGGAGGCATTGCGTGTTGAGTGGCAGAACTCAACGCCGCGATTTAACGATACATTCCTAAATTTTCCTCTTTCCATTATCTTTTTTGCATATGATGGCGGAACACTATCACGCTTAGTCTAATATGAAATGTAGCTGATTCAAATAAAATAATTTTATATAGTCTTTATTGAGATATATTTAAAAACCAAATTATGACTTCCTTTGATTATTTTAAAGGTATATTAAAGTAGTTGTATTCAAATATGTATTCAGTAAACATGTATACAATGAAGACGTAAAAAAATCATCATTTAGTCTCAGAGTAAATATGTAAAATCAAAAATGTTAATAAGATAAAAAATAAAAATAATATACGGAGAAAAAGGGTACAGACTAAATAGCAGTAGCGTTATCAGTTTTTTAAATACTATACTAGTATCTTATATCTTGTTGGTAACAAGCGAAAAAATAAAATAGTTCATTCCAACCAGTGCGAACCAAACCCATGACCATCACTTTAACAGTCAGACCCTCCGGCCGGCCTCTACACATTATAAATATAATCATACAATCTTGTAGGTCAAATCAAACAGTATAAATATACGGAAATCTTGTCGCACTTGTATATTTTTGCACGCCATTATCCAAATAATTTAGTCGTTTACAACAACCCAGCAAACATAAATTTGCGGGTCACTGAAAGTAAATAGAATGTGTTCACTGTTTCTCTCCTTATCGCCTTCACAATAAAGGTCATATTCAATTGCCGAAATTGCATATTTACAAAATAAATTGAAGTTCACTTTAACGAAAGCTCATACCGTAACAAGTACGAAAAGAGCCGATTTCTTACGAATCAAGTTTTCCATTGTCCGAAAATTTCTAATCTAAAATCTACTTTAAATCAAAGTATTAAGGTTTAACTTCTAACAAAATCATTTTTAAATAGTTTATTTTGTTTTCTTTTCCCTTTTATACTATCCATGGAATATTAAACCGAATTAGAAGAGTATAGAATTGATTTTTGATGTTTAAGTTAGATAGTTAGGCCCTTATAGTTCGTTCAACAACGGTATATTTTCTGCCACACGTGTTTAGTTTTTCAGTTACGCGTCAGAAACAACGGAATGTGCACGTCTTTCCGTTTATAAATTTTCAACTTTTCGTCCGTAAAGTTTTTTTATTAAGGATAAATGCTTTCATAGTTTTGGTGAATTCTAAAAAAATAATTTTAAGTGTACTAATATATAAATGGTTGGTGTTCAAAGTGGATTATTGTGTGTGACGTCAAATGAATATTTAATATCAATTTTAAATAATTCAAGAGTTTTTCTTTAATATCGTCTGATGTGTTTTGTATTCTAAGTTATTCGTTGTTAAACTTGAATTCGTTGGATTTCTGGAAACTATTTAAATGAATATATCAATAAATTATTTATTATAAATAATTAATTATTATATTGTCAATGCACATGTTGTCATGATTTAGTGGAGGTCGTTGTTACGACAGGGCCTGTAAGCGCATTGGTTCTGGGATCGACTCCTAGTCAGGGGAATAAATTATATTCACTTTCCCGCTTACTTGTCCACTACACTGTGCAATTTTGGGTTATTCCTACATTGCTATCGTAACACCATTACAACACTTGACTTTTCTCCGAATTCTTGAAGCATTACGTGTTGAGCGAGACCCAACGCCAATACTAAACATTTCGTTCTCTGAGGTGGAAATCGTACGCACAACCATCGCGTTTACAGTCGGACATTTGCGCCTCTGCGCCACGACGGCGAACAAGTTTAACTGATTTTTGCGGAATTTGTAAAAGCAGATTAACTAAATTCTTTCTGCATACCTGCAAAATCTGAAATGCTGGAGATGCGTACACGTACCTATAAACAAAGTTTAAAAATAGCTTCCTTATAACATAACACAAAAGAAAATGCTTGTTTTCGACCTTTAAAACGTTGAACTCAAGTAACTAACCACTTTATAATTTATACTTCGATTACGCAATATCAACTTCATATTAACATATTATATGAATATTTTTAGTAAACAATTATGTGAGGCCATCGTAGAGCGGTTGGGTTGAGTCTAACTGTAAACGCAACGGTTGAAGGTTCGATTCCCATTCGAGGTAATGAATTATTTTCAATTTCTCGCTCTGATAATAAAACAAAGCGCGGCATTAACTTCCACCACAAAAATTGGGTGGAAAGTGGGATCAAAATGTCTTAACACTACGTCCCTTTTGTCAGTGGAGGGTCCTCCTTAATGCGAGAAAAAAGGTTGAGGTTAAAAAATAATTATATCCTGTGAAATTTAAATATGTAACAAACAACATTATCTTATTTTTTTTCGCATAATTTAACAAAATTATAAGTTAAGTGTATCTGTACAGTGCTTCTTATGATATGTTTCTTATTGGTTAGTAAGCGACCGCAACTTTGTAACATGGAAAATTTTTGTTTTTTCTCGTTCCCACAGAATTTTAATAGATCTTATCTTAGTGCTCTTCTCAACGCAGTATAAGTAGGCTCTATTCCACATTTAACCCCCGATAACCCTTGACGAAACTCGTAATTGTCTTCGACGCATGAAGAACGGAAAAGCGGTGGGACCTGACGACATTCCGATCGAAGCGTGAAAATCGTTGGGCTCTCTTGGTGTGCTCATGCTTACTGTCCTTTTTAACCATATCTTGAACACTGGAAAGATGCCACACCAGTGGCGGCTTAGCTTTATTACCCCTATTTACAAGGGAAGGGGCAGTGTTCAAGATTGTGGTAGTTATAGGGGCATTAAGCTTATGAGCCATACCATGAAGCTCTTCGAGCGCATGATCGACCTCAGGCTCCGCCGCGAGTGTACTATCTCTGAGTCTCA
>JAATLQ010035314.1:0-28191 GCA_013421005.1 Heliconius erato x Heliconius himera
AATATGTCGACAGACAGACAGACAGACAGACAGACAAGAAATTCAAAAAAAATCTTTTTGCTTTCTATTAGTCTTTTTAAGTATCCCTCTATCCATTTCAGTCAAAATTACTAAATGTACAGACAAAATATTTTTACTGTCTTATTATATATAGAGATGTCTTATTATATATAGAGATATGATGTTTTAGTTTTTGATTTTCGGATTAGCGTTTTTTTTATATAATTATTTAAATATGTAACAAGAAGATAAGCCACAGGAATAATGAGGCCAGTCGTAGCGCAGCGGCACGAAGTGTGACTGTAAAACCGACTGGTTGTGGGTTCGATCCCCGCTCGAGGAGATGAAATATTTACTTAAATTTATATTTCCATTTCTTTGCTCTGGTATCGAGGTTAAGCGCGGCGTTGAGTTCTGCCACTCATTATGTAATGCCTCCAGAATTCGGCATAAAGTGGGGAACGGAGTGTCTTAACAAAAGGTTCCCTCTGCCTACCCTGCTGTATATGCGAGACACAGCGTGAAACTAGAAAAGTAAGAATGACGGAATTGAATAGAATTTTTAAATAACTTTCCTTTGAATAGAAAGTTAGCTTTAATATATATTTTTTTAAATTAATAAGTATTTGTTGTACATAACATCGATGTGTTTCTATTTCTGTATACGCGTCATAAACTCTTATGCTAATGTATACAAAGTCGACTTTGAAATTCAGCAGAGCGTCAAGAAATGATTGCACATTCACATGCATCTTTCGTTCCAGATTTTATAGGGATGTAAAAATATACATATATGTACTGTACTAAAAAAGCAAAGTCAGCAACTGAAGTTAAAGTGTATGTTTGAAATATTATTGAAATTAAAGCTTAAATTTTATGAATTTCATTTAATTTAAGAATATATGTATTTAGCTTGTTCTCGGTTTCATCGTCCATCGAGATGGTTCTTGTACTGTGGGTGGCGAAACTCAAATTTGGAATTTGACTAAATAAATGTCTATACGTAGTATCTACTAATAAATAAAAAAATATATATATTCCTCCAATCCAATCAAAAGAAATCCAATACTATAAAATTTTGCCAAAAGTTACATGTACAGAACAAATCCGTCATTGAAATAATTTAATAGTCGGTTACTTATCAAAGAGTTGTTTAAAGGATTTTAAATCATTACCTATATGTCTTAAACCATCGATTAAAACTTAAAAAGATGAAAGGAACTTTAAATAATATTTTTTGAATATCATTCAACGATCCTCATCCTCATTTTATTTATTTTTTCTTTTTGGTCTCTACAACAACGCCATATAGGAATAAATAAACATACATACATACATACAAAGAGACTAATAATCACATTACCCTCCTTTAATCACGCGATCGGGTAAAAAGCGACCCCACTCAGACGCACATCATAATAAATTCTATATCGTTTAAACATATTTATCATAAGAGAAGAAAAAGAAAAGCGAGTCAAGGTAAAGCGAAAGCCTAATAAAAAATGAATAACGTCGCGTTTCCGCCGTACAAATCAACGTCTCTAAGCGTTTCACACAACGTATGACCCTTCAAGCTCATCTCCACCTTAATGTGCTCGTGCTCCCCAGCGGGGGCTCCCAGGGTGGAGTACGGGGGAGTACGGGGGAGTCTAGCCCCTAGCGATGGCGTTACGGATTACGACTAATGAATTCTAAGGATTTCACTGCAGGCTCGATGTGGGCATATCGTTTCATGTTTTAACGGGTTTAACGTGTTTTATCTAATTGAATTATGTTTAAGAAAATCTAAAAAAAAATTTTTTTTTTAATGAGAAAAATCACACACGCAGCACACAACCAGGTAAGTAAAGGTAACCTAGTCTTAAGACACTCCGTTTTTCATTCTAGAGGCACTGCGTGTTGAGTGGCAGAACTAAACGCCGCACTTTGCCTCAACACCAAAACGAACGTAAATATTAAATAGAATGCATTTCGTTTGCGCGAAGGCAGACAAAGAAATCACATATTAATAGTACTAGGTTACAAAAGAGTAAATATTTTGCGGCACTCCCCTCCCAACTTAAAAGAAAGGTCTGAATAGGTTCCGTCGCTCTCATACAAAAAAGCACTTCGGCTAATTGTAATTGTTTTCACTTCTCACACAGAATTATGACTTCTAACTCATCACACCATCTGTGCTTATACTCGTACATTGAGGCAGCCCCCACGGTGCTTGCCGCGGGGAAGGCTAGACCCTAGATGGATGGAACCTAATGAATTCAGGGGACCTGCCGGAGGGTTCAAACGAGCTGAGCCCGCAATTTAGACGGTTTAGTCAACACATACATCGTTCCCCTGTTTAATTAGCGCACCAAAATAACCTAAACGTTTCACAGAGATGGTTAAGGTATGCTTCATTATGTAAAACACATTTGAATATAATTTTTGATGTTCTATTTCTATCTGTGCCATACAGGTGAGTATTAATATAATGCTTATTTTTCTATTAGGGGTACTTGAAATTTGAAAATTATGTTGTTAGGTATATTTATAGCGAATATGGCAGAGTGATTAAACAATAGGTTCTCTCTGTATTATTTTAAATGAATTATGTAAATCCTGAATGGAATATTTAAAGATAAACTATTACAATTTGGTTATATGATAGACAATTAGAATTTTGGTTAGACGTTACCAAAAATTTTAGATATTATATGATTTAAAATTTAAATTAATGTAAGATAAAATAGATAAAATATATAATATAATAATATGAGGCCGGTCGTGGCGCAGGGGCACAAAGTGACTGCAAAATCGACAGGTTGTGGGTTCGATCTCCACTCGACGAGATGAAATATTTATTTATATTTTCATTTCTTCGCTCTGGTGTCGAGACAACGCGCGGCGTTGAGTTCCGCCACTCAACACGCAATGCCTCCAGAACTTGACGGAAAGTGGGGAACGGTGTGTCTTAACACTAGGTTCCCTCTGCCTTCCCTGCTGTGTGCGGGATACAGCATGAAGCTGGTTTTTTTTTACATATATAAATAGAAAATTGGGTAATAAAAATTATATTAATCTAAATATTAACCATTTATCTTGTGTAAGTAATTTTCAAGACTTATTGTACTTATTGTATAAATATTATTTTTATCACAGGATCTAGATAAAGCGAGAGAAAATCTCACAGCAATGCAGCGCAAACAATTTTGTAGCTCTTTTAACCCTCCCGCCGCCATGTTTAATCGACATAGGTAGGCCTTCCAGTTTGGCAGCCTCCCAAATTGAACCTACATGGTGAACTAAGTATATAAAACGTTGGAAATATTAGAAAGCTAAAAATCCATACAATATGGTATGGATTTTTAGCACTATATGTATGTACTAGAGGGCGCGCGCGGCTTCGCCCGCTTATTAGGAGTAAATTCTAAAAAAACCACGAAACACGTGTTCAATAAAATATTTTTAACAGTCTGAATTTAATTTTTTATAAAAATCGGTGGTAATTTAAAGATTTTTCCATATAAACTTACAACCCCTTATTTCAACCCTTAGGGGGTGAATTCTTAAAAACCATGAAACACGTGTTCAATTAAATATTTTTAAGATTCTGAATTTCAAATTTTATAAAAATCGGTACAGATTAATTTTTTTTTCCATACAAACTTTCAACCCCTATTTCATCCCTTTAGGGTTAAAATTTTTCAAATTCCCTTCTTAGTAGATGTCCAGAATATGAAAATAAACATCTGCCCAAATTTCACGTTTCTACCATAAGCGGTTACGGCTCTGCGTGCGTCTTACCTCAGTCAGTCAGCACAAGTCCTTTTATATATATAGATTACTGAAGGTACGTAGATATATCTAATTTTTTAAATTATAAAACAAGTTCTTTAACTAAATTTATTTAATATTTAAGATATGAACTTTTTATTCATATGTTTATTAAGAATTAAATATAGTTTTATATATGTTTGTTATTTAATTTAATTATTTTCAGTATTATTATAATTTATATAACTTTAAGTACATTGAAGTTTCACAATACCGATTCGGTGTCTAGTGATCGAACGCCAAGTTAATCTTACAAAAGCGGAGAAATCATTCTTTTCTATCCGTGGAAATCGAACCCACAACCATCGTACATACAGTTACACGCCGTCAATAGTCTTTAAATAAAATTATATACAACTTTGTTATCTTAGTAATAGTAGGAAGAAATAAAACTCTTATAGCAAAAAATAATAAAAATAAAATATATGTAGGTTTGTAACTATTTATTTTTGAGGCCAGTCGTGGTGCAGCGGCACGAGGTGTGACTGCAAAACCGACTGGTTGTGGGTTCGATTCCCACTCGAGGAGATGAAATATTTACTAAAATTTATATTTCAATTTTCTTCACTCTGGTGTCGAGATTAAGCGCGGCGTTGAGTTCTGCCACTCAACACGAAATGCCTCCAGAATTAGGCAGAAAGTGGAGAACGGAGTGTCTTAACACTAGGTTCCCTCTGCCTACCCTGCTGTGTGCGGGATACAGCGTGAAGCTGATTTAATTTAATTTAATGTAACTATTTATGTACATATATGATTAATAAAGGTGTTAACCTAAGGAATACTTTTATTATGATAAGCTTCTATTTGAATTCCTAAGTGTGGAATAACACTTTAAAAATGTTTAAAAAACCTAAGGAATAAGTTAAATCATTCAATTTCTTTTAAACGTGATACAAGGTAACAGGAAACCAGGAAGAGGTGAACAATTAGTATTGGTTTTTCTATTTCAATCTAATACGGTTACCTCCATCATGGCATTGAGATGGCATTCCATTACAAGAAAGTTTAATCAAAGCCGGACATCGGCGAGAAAAGAAAACAGGAAAACTTATCTTGTTGAAACTATAAGGAATTTAGAATTCCTGTAAGCTTTTGAAATGTTGAGAAAAATACAATTATATTAGTATCTAAAGTTCAGGAAACGTATTGCATAGCTGAGTGGCGAAACTAAACGCCGCGTTTTGCCTCTTCACCAGAACGATAAAATTAAAATATTAAATATTTCCTCGAGTAGGAATTGAACCTATAACCTGTCACGTTTACAGTCACATGTTTGTGCCCCGGCTCTATGACTGACTTAACAAGTAATAATAATAGAAAGTATAAAAAAAGATCAATTCATAAAAATATATATATATATTTAATTATTATTTATCTTGATGTATCTTCCATGTTGTTTGCAACTGAGAAAGTTATGATAATTTATTATTTTAAATCAAATTACGTAACCATAGTGTTGACGAAGAGGTCCATTGATACCGTAATTAAAATCAAACCAAGAATCCTACTTTGGATACAGTATACTTTATTTACATATACTTAACGCAACATTAGAACTCGATACGTAGTTAAGGACAGCTATATAAATTTCAAGAGCTCCAATATCACACTTTAAAGTGCCATATCAAATGACCATGTCTAGACCAATAGCACAAGGACAACGATTATTCGTAAAACCTGCCGCTATACATCAAAATTCAAATAAATCTATGCATCAGCTTCAGGCTGTATCCCGCACACAGCAAGATAGGCAGAGGTAACCTAGTGTTAAGTCACTCACGTTCCCCACTTTCCGTTGTATTCTGGAGGCATTGCGTGTTGAGTGGTAGAACTTAACGCTTCACTTTTGCCTCGACACCAGAGCGATGAAATGAAATAATAATATTAAATATCAGCTTCACGTTGTATCCCGCACACAGCAGGTTAGGCAGAGGTAACCCAGTGTTAAGATACTCCGTTCCCTACTTTCCGTTGCATTCTGGAGGCATTGCGTATCGGAACTCAACGCCACGTTTTTGCCTCGACACCAGAGCGAAGAAATGAAGTAATAAATTTAAATAAATATTTCATATCCTCTATTGGGGATAGAACCCACAACCAGTCGCTTTTACAAGTAACTACTGGCCTCTACTATACTATACCTCTACTATACTATACTCTACTATACTATACATATATAAAATATCAATATTTTGTGTTCAGTTATGTATTGCCAATACATAACTGAACACAAAATATTGATATTTTATTGGTTACGCAATGTTCGAACGTGTTCCTTCATTTTAATAACATTCTCGACTCAAAAGTCAACTTTCGCGGAAAGTTTCACCGATTTTGTAGTTTGACAACATTTAAAGGCTGTTTAGATTTGGTGTTGAGGTAAAGATAACAGTTATCTAATAACTACTGATTTAGAATATAGCTTTTTTTTTAATTTCACGCTGTATTCCGCACATAGTAGACAGATGGCACTTTCCTTCGAATTCTGGTGGCATTGCGTGTTGAGTGACGTAACTCAGCACCAAGTTTTGCCTCGTTACCAAAGCTAAGAAATGAAAATATTAAATTTTATTACCTCGAGTAGGAATCGAACCCACAACTAGTTGTTTTTACACGCTTATGCGCATTCGCCACGACTGGCCTCAACATATATGAAAAGAAATGGTAACCATAGAACACGCGGAATCAAAAAGCATGCTGTAAATAAGTTACAAAAGAAGTATTTACATATGCATACTTAAACTGTTTTTTTTAATTAAAATTAAAAATATATAAAAAACTTGCAATGTCTTAGTAATAATTAACCTAAAACCAATTCAAGTCAAGTACTATACTGTAATATAAGACGCCCAAAATAGCCACACTCAATTCCTTTCGCCACCTCTTTTCATAACAAGAGTTTTTTTTTGAACGAGAAGTAGAGTCTTGACTTTTAATATAGATGTAAATGTATTTTTACATAATTAAGTAATAAAAGAAAATTATAAAAGCATATCTATATGTATATAATTTCAATTTATCTTTCTTACTAGTCTTTTCAAGGCTCATAATTTGAGAATTCTCAAGAACATTTTATATAGCATTTCCTTTACCGTAATTCATTTTTCTTCTTATCTTATCTTATGAGAAGCTTCTATTGGAAATCATAATTAAATTTGTTTTTAATAAATAAGTTGCCTTTCTAACCGATTTAATAAATTATTGGAGAAGGACTTTGACAACTTTTCTTATTTGTCAGTTGGTTCCCGTGGAACAACAATTATTTTTACTTTGCTCAAGAAAAACAAGAAATGCTAAGCTAATAAAATTTGTGAAAAATCTCAATCATTGAATTATATGTGTGGTATGTACTAAAGAAAAAGATGGCTGTTGTCTAGCTTGAATAAGACTTTTTAGAAGCTTTTTGACGTAAAAACAGCCCAAAAATATATACAACTTTAAGAAATTTTAAAGATTATTATAATTGAAATACAATTGAATAAATTGGTGGGTTCGATTCCCACTCAGAAGAGTGAAATATTTCATATTTTCATTCCCAAAATTTGGTAACGAGGCAAAGCGAGGCGTTAACTTCCGACACTCGGAACGCAATGTCTCATAAATTCGGAGGAAATGCGGGAACGCAAGTGTCTTAATGAGGAACGGAGTGTTTTAACACTATGATATCAGGTTTCCTCTATTTACCTTGCTATGTGATAGAAGCAACAAATAGAACAAAACCATATCGACTTTTATTTGAGCAAAACCGAAGAAAAAAGTAGTTTGTTATAAGCGCTTAAGACTTGTTCACTTGCAATATGGATAGGTATCGTGTACTACTTTTTGCACTTTAAGATTGAGTATTGACTAATACAAGTTAAAAATGTAACGTAATTTTCCTTTTTCTCCACACCCTATATGAAATGTCGTCACGTATACAGTATTGGCGTCACTAATATATTAGTCATCGAATAAGAAATAACGATCGTTTTAATTTACATAGTTAAAGAAGCATTTTTTTGTTTTAATATTTCAAGTTGGTAAACTCATATACATACATAAGTTGTAAAAATAAATATTATTCAAGCATTAGTTAAAAAGCGAAACAAGACAAGACAAAATCTTTTGATTTTAATAGATAACTCTCAAACTACATTTAATGTACACACACACTACATACGTTCCATATAGCTATTAAAGTGAGTCAGTATGGAAAGTAGTAAGGAGATCTCGAGAGTGAGAGACTAGTAAAATATTTTTTTTTATCGATTTTGACAAGAAAATCAATATTTTTGATCAAATGTGAATTTTACGTAATGAAAAATAAGTAAAAAGTTTAATATAGAATCTTATAATAAAAAAAAACATATAATATTGTGAATAAATGTGAAATAAAGCGATTAAGCAATCCACGACCTCCTAAATGCAACTGTAACAAATAATTTAAATACTGATCCAAATGGGTCTCATCTCATATTAGACACATTTTTAATAAAAGAATGACTAATATTATTTCATATGATCGATATTTTCTATTAAAAAACCCAATTACATGACGCTATAGGAAGTAAAGCGTTACCAATGATCTACAGAAATAAGAGCTATATATCGTCTGAACATTAGCGGCACGGATTTTTTTTATGCAACACGAAAATATGTATGTATTGCATAACTGATGTACGAGACGAATTCGTATCTCGTACAATATCTCGTCCTCAAACGTAATAGGGTATCAAAAGAGAGTAAGACCCGTTACTCCACGTAGTCCCGTAAGCGATGAATCGCGATTTTTGCATGGACATAACAGTTTATGTTTTAATATGATGGTTCGATGAAATATTATGTTGAATATTATTAATTTGATAGATTTATTTAAATTTTTATACTTCCATTTCTTTGAGCTGGTGTCGAGGACAAGCGCGGCGTTGAGTTCTGCCACTCAACTCGCAATGCCTCCAGAACTCTGCAGGAAGTGGGACGGAGTGTCTTAACACTACTTTCCCTCTGCCTATCCTGCAGTGTGCGGGATACAGCGTGAAGCTGATTATGATTATATTAATTTGACATATCGGATAGTTGGTCGTAATATTTTAAATAATCAATTAATGATATTTTTTGTCAAATATTATTTGACAAAAAAAAATTGTCACAACGTGTTTTTTTTTTCAATTTCACGCGGCATCCTGTATGATGCAGGGTGAACAGAGGGAGCGTAGTGTCAAGACATTCCGCTCCCAACTTTCCGCCGACTATACATGCAGTAGATTAGAACTAGATTATTCTGAATAAAAAATGTTTACATTAAATTTAATCCAATATTTAAATTATTATTAAAAGTAATGTAATCTAAACTTTTTGCATTTACAATATAGCAACGGTAGAAGTAAATATTTAAAATGAGTCAATAGCTCCTCTCACTCTATTACTCTACATAATAATAACAAAACCAAACTAAATATATATAGCATATGTTTACTCCTACACGTTATTATCGTCGGATGTTATAATGAATGTTGTACGTAAATAATAATATTACACTCTTAAAATACATATTAATTACCAACCTAGTTCTCACAGTTATTAGTTCATTCATTGTATAAACGCACTTATTAAATAAGACTATATATATTTTAAATCAAATCAGCTTCACGCTGTATCCCGCACACTGCAGGGTAGGCAGAGGGGACCTAGTGTTTAAACACTCCGTTCCCAACTTTCTGCCGATTTCTGGAGGCATTGCGTGTTGAGTGGCAGAACTCAACGCCGCGCTCGTCCTCGACACCAGAGCAAAGCAAAGGAAATATAAATTTAAGTAAATATTTTATCTCCTCGAGTGGGGATCGAACCCACAACCAGTCGGTTTTACAGTCACCGCTGCGCCACGACTGGCCTAATATATATTAAGCCATCGTTAGTCGTTAGGGTATATTAATAAATAAAAAAAATCATTTTAAGTTCATAATTCGAAAGTTTATATCGTATGCTAGTATTTTTCTAGGCACTAAGTGAATAAATTTTCATAAGATTTACAGTACGGTAGTGCTTATGGTATGAAAGAGAGTAATTCGCAATTAATTATCTTATCACTTTCTATTCTGTGCACTCAATCCATAATTTCCTTTGAATGCATGACGGTAATGTCAACATAATGGAGCACTTTACAGAGTAATTTAAACTCCTCGTTCATATTTTACATATTATGTTTTCTACGATAAAATATATTTTAAATATATTTAAAAGTAAACTATATTAAAAAAACCTGTCAAACTGTCTTCTAGTTGCAGTAAAACCATTATTTTAACCTTATTTACATTATATCCTGAACAGCTGATTATTAATTATTATGGATCACACACAACACAACACTGGATACACTCAAAAACCACGTACGCACTGCGGAAAACTTTTTTCGGAAAAAGTATCGAGTGCGATAGAAAAAAAAAACACAATTTTCGAATTCCGATATGCCGATGTGTGGCGAGTCGGAAGCGGCATAACGCACTGGCGCGAACGCCACGCTTCGCGCCCGCCGCGGCCGTCAGAGACGTAGGGGCGTCAAACGCAGCTTATTGTCCGGAGTGATTTTCCGCACATTAAAAATGTATGTGCAGATTGTGAGGGATGTGGATGATATATTCGGCTAGGCTGTGCCAGATCGATTATGAAATTACAATCGTGAAAATCGTTTTTTTATATATTTTACGATTGTTTTTTTTTAATTTCAGTAATTCATTACTTTTTTGTACTGTATTTTTTCAGCTTCACGTTGTATTCCGCACGTATCAGCCTAGTGCTTAGACACTATGCTCTCCACATTCCGCCGAATTTTTGAGGCATTGCGTGTTGAGTGGCGGAACTCAACACGGTGATTTGCCTAGACACCAGAGCGAAGGAATGAAAAGTTAAATATTTCACTTCCTCAGGTGGGAATGGAACCCACAACCTGTCGCATTAAGTTACACGCTTTATGCACGACTTTCCACATTTTATATTGTAACAATATAAAAAAAGGATAATTCACTGTGCTTCTTAGCACGTTTTAAAGACCACCATAGCCATTTAGATTTGGCAACCCTGAATGCATTAGCTGAGACAATAGACAGTAGCAGCAACGATGCGACAGTGCAGTCACCGACTGATATAAGGATAGTTGGCTCATATGGAATACTGACTGACTCACGTGCATACTCGTAGATAGATAAACAAAAATGCTTTTTCATATATTGACAGAAACGAAAGCATTGACCCTGATATTGGAAGAAATATGGACCTTTATTTTAGACTCGCCTTTTACGAATGTCTTAAAATGTAATATTTTATTATTATTTCAATATTTAACATTGGACATTTAGTTCAACATTTAATTAGAAATTTTATATTGGTTGTAGCACTTGTACAAGGTAAGCGATAATAAATATTAAATAAAAAGTCAATATTAAAAACAAATATACCTAAATATTTTGGAGAGTGCTATTATAAAAGCTTCATGTATTTCAACATGGCGGACTATAGAGTACGCCATGTTGAAATGTAAACTTAAATACAAACAGCAGTATGTAAGCAAATTATTCGTACATATAATTTGTTTACAAATGTTTCGTGACGATACGTGTAGTTTATTTACCATTTTTTTTTAGTTTCTTTTAAATTAAAAAAATAAATTAGGTTCACGCTGTATCCCGCACACAGCAGGGTAGGCAGAGGGAACCTAGTGTTAAGAGACTCCGTTCCCCACTTTCTGCCGGATTCTGGAGGCATTGCGTATTCAGTGGCAGAACTCAACGCCGCGCTTAACCTCGACACCAGAGCGAAGAAATGGAAATATAAGTTTAAGTAAATATTTCATCTCCTCGAGTGGGTTTCTTTTAATCTTTCTTGAATTACACAAATAATTATTTAAAAACTATAATAACCGAGGTGGGTTTCAATTATTTTGAAATCTTCCAAACAACAGCAGTTCACAAAACCATAACAAAACCGTGATTGTATTAATTGTTTATTACACTAAGGAGGAATTTTAATTTTCCTTGTAGAATCCTTTTAAGGAAATAACAAGTGAAATATTAATTATTTACTAATAAAAGAATAGAAGATTAAAATTATAAAATGCGTAATAACATGACTCTACTGTTGAATTCACATAAGAATTTTGTTTAATCTAATAATAAACGTTACACAATGCAACAGAAAATATAGAATAGCACAAACTGAAGACTATATGTCACATTTAAGGTAAACAATAATAGTTGTTTATATTTTATTAAGTTTTGTAGCAACACATAAACTTATTAAAATAGGGATATTTAAATTAATTTAACTTAATAGATAAACGTAAATTAATTTTTGCGGCGTTGACTTCTGCCACTCAACACGCAATGCCTCCAGAATTCGGCAGAAAATGGGGAACGGAGTGTCTTAACACTAGGTTCCCTCTGTCTACCCTGTTGTGCGCAGAATACAGCGTAAAGCTGATTTTTTTATTTATTTTTTTAAAAAATAATTTGATGAAGTAACACGATAACAAAGTATAGAGATTCAATATGCATTTCAACCTACTAATATTGGAACACGAACAAACCGAGCGTGACAAATATTTTTCGAAACGATTCTTTAAAACCACATCGCCATATGAATGGTTAACCACAACCAACATTTCGCTTTTCTAAAATAACCCTTATAGCTTTAGATATAGAGTCCACAAAACATCAAGAGTTCTGGACTTTTGGATTTGTGATACATTATCATTCAGGTCGGCTAATGTTCATAGGAATCGTGTGTAAGCAACGAACGTTAGCGACTGTAGTAAACTATGACACTCTAATTTAACGAAAATTTGACGAAATGATAAATTAAACATATTTTAGGTCATATATATATCTAAAATAAATCAGCTTCACGCTGTATCCCGCACACAGCTGGGTAGACAGAGGGAACCTAGTGTTAAGACACTCCGTTCCCCACTTTCTGTCGAATTCTGGAGGTATTGCGTGTTGAGTGGCAGAACTCGACGCCGCGGTTAGCCTCGACACCAGAGCGACGAAATAGAAATATAAAATTAAGTAAATATTTCATATCCTCGCGGTGGGAACGAACCCACGACCGGTCGGTTTTACAGTCACACTTCGTGCCACTGCGTCACGGATGGCCTCATAATCTGGTCAAATATATCTAGTTGCCATTAATTATAATATCCTGACATAAAACACAAAAGACGATAGATATCTCTTTGCTTTGTTCTTCGCTCTACTTTGCCGTGTGTGAACGAATTTTAATTAGTTCGTTCATGAAAAAATTAATATCTTATTCATATTATATTCACAGAAAATATCATAATTAAGCGCTCACAATAAAGCAGTTACTTTGAATATTTTACAAAATTTCAAAGAGTGGATTTCTTTGAAAAGTGACGTTTTCGTTTATAATTGTAGAACTATTTATTAATATAAAAAAAAAACGAATAATATCCTTACTATTCACGTTAACAAATATTCTATCTCAAAGAATTTCAAAAATATGACGAAACGGTAGAAAAACGACAAATTTAACTCGTAACTAATTTAGAATTTCGGTTTGGTCGTACTAGCAGCATCCTCTGTTTGTGAGACGTCAATAGAAACCTTATTTTCTCACAATCTCAATATCGACTGAATAAACCAATATGTGTAGGTTTTGGAAGCTATTTTTTATTATAATAATTTAAATATTACGTGTGAGGGCAATCGTGGCGAAGTGGCACAAAGTGTGACTGTAAAACCGACTGGTTGTGGGTTCGATCCCCACTCGAGTTGACTCGAGTGGGTGAAAAATCTACTTGAATTTATATTTCCATTTCTTCGCTCTGGTGTGGAGGTTAAGCGCGGCGTTGAGTTCTGCTACTCAACACGCAATGTCTCCAGAATTCGGCAGAAATTGGGGAACGGAGTGTCTTAACACTAGGTTACCTCTGCCTACTTTGCTGTGTGCGGGATACAGCGTGAAGCTGATTTAATTTAATTTTTAAAATTTTACGTGTCTTAAATGTCATTTTTGCTTTTAAATTACTATACCAAAACAAATAAAAATCAAGTTTAATATAACAAATAAAAAAAGCTTATTACTCATTTAAGTTAATTGTCTATATCTACTCTGTGGTATGTAGTAATACAGTCTTAATAGATACAAGAGGGAATGAATGTCACGCTGTCCGTATCATCGGGACTCAAGGGAGCAATGTCAATTATAAACGACTACGACTGGCCCTAATTGCTCGTTTTACTTTAAAGGGAAGGGCCTCGCCATCTGACAGTGAAAAAGCATTTCCAACTGACTGCACAGTTCAGGGCACTTTAGTTTTTATCCTAGTAAATGAATACCTACAAATTTTATGTTAGTACATGTATATTGGTTACAAATACATGTATATTAATTTAAGGCCGTTGTGGCGCAGGGGCACGAGGGCGTCTGTAACGCAACGGTTGTGGGTTCGATCTCCACTCGGATTATTGAACTATTTTTTATTTATTTTTTTCTTTGCTTTGGCACTAAGGTAAAAGTCCCGAGTTGAGTTCCTCCATTAGGCGCGCAGTACCTTGAAAAATGATGCGGAAAGTAGGGAAGAGCGTGTCTTACCACTAGTCTCCCTCTGTCTACACTCTGAGATACAGCCAAAAAAATGTTCATTATTTTTTACTTATTATTATATTACGACTTGTAAAAGTAATGTTTTAACTAATTAAATATTTAATTTCCTTTTTTTTTATTTTTATACAAGTAAATATATTTATTTAAAATTAGCAAATAAATATAGTAAAAGAAAACGAGAAATCAAGACATTTAGCGTCTTAACCTTTAGAAAAAATTAATAGCGCAACCTTTTATTTTCAGAAATATGTATGAAATGTCACGTGATATTTCAAAAAGAATAATGACTTTCTATGTGATTTTTGAAATGTTTCTTAGGTACTAGGCAAATATTTGTTTATCTATCTTTATGACATCCGTATATCAACAATTGTATTTAATTAACATTAGAAAATTAAATATAGTAGTTGCTGCGCAGAGGCACAAGCATGTTACTGTAAACGAAAGGTTGTGGATTCAAATCTTTTTTGATAATTTAATATTTTAAGGAGGAAAGGGACGGAGTGTCTTAACACTAGGTTCCCTCTTCTACCATGCTGTGTGCGGGATACATCGTCGTAAAAGTAGACAAATATAAGAGAAACAAAAACATAATCTCAAAAGTAAAATAAAAACAGCGACAAATATGCAGTTGGTGCGTAAAACGCTCTGTAATCGATTGGTGCCGGATGGGTGCGCGAGCGTCACTGCGTCTATCAATCAGAATAGGGTTGTCCCATTTTATATAATAAAATGTAAATATATGTAAATGAAGTGAAGCAAAATAAGATATATTTTCAATGAGACAATCGCGAAGTTGACTACTACTCGAAAAATGAATCATGGAGTGTTAGGTAATAATAGCAGACTTTAACCATAAACATATGTGTAAATAATTAAATTATAAATAAGTCGTTCGTAGATGTCTTTAAAAACGTTATGCAAACGTGAATGTTATTAGATTTTCTGTTTTAACTCTGCGTGTCGCTAGTTTTTGCAAGATAAGTAAAGAGAACACGCTCTGATAATGGGGCAAAGCGCGGCGTTTAGTTCCGCCACTTAACACTCAATATATTGAAAATTCGGCGGAAAGTGGGGAACGGAGTGTCTTAATACTAGATTCCCTCTGTCTACTCTGGTACATGTGGGATACAGCGTGATGCTATAAAGCAAAAATAGAGAAAACTTTCTAAGGTGCTCCGTTTACATGCAGTTATTAGTTGTTATACTATACTCACAAAAAAATAAGTTTTATAAGTGTATTTTATTTGGTTAATTATTCATATAAAACGGAAACAACTGGACATAATTGGCGTCATATGACTTTTTATTCGACATTTAAAGTTACCAAAGTTTAATATAGTTTTAAGTTGAGTTATTGCGTTTACATCAAAAATAAAATTCAATATTTTTTTTGTATAAAATATATATGTTGAATACTTTCAAATATGTCAATTATTTAAACAAGAAACATGTAAAGACATCTAGTGTAAAATGATATTGGCAAGGAAATATAATGTGTGATAACGCTACATAGATGGCGCTCGATTTAACATTTAGCTATTCCACACTAGATGGCGGTTCACAGAAATATTTTTCAGGTTTAATCTGTATTTCGCATATAACAGAGTATTACTCAGGGAGAACATATAAGTCAAGATCCCACTCTAATTTGAGACACTGCGTGATAAAAGACGGGTCTCAACACCGCGCTTTGTCTCATTTTTAAAATGAAAATAAATCATAGTACACAATTAACACACATTATATTTATTATAATAAAAAACTTACCATGTGAAGGCAATGCACGTAGCGACACAGCATCTTCTTCAATGTCATCTTCTGCTTCTTCTTCAGTGATGGAAGGCGGCGCGGCCCAGCACCGCAACCGTACACCGTTTCCAGCGTTACTACCGCCATCTATCCTCACACGCGGCAAACTTCGCGTTGCATATTCCCCGTTGTTATTTGCCTATCAAAGAAAACAATATTAGTTTTTAAAGCCAATATTATTATTATATATAAATTTGCAATAGCTAGCTAGCTATCATAAAATGACAAATATCGAATTTTACTTTGGTTGTTAATATTTTATGACCACTACAAATAATCGAGTAAAAATGTAATAATAATAAAATAAATGTTATAATAAATAATAATTGATTTCCGCTACTCAACACGTAATGCTTCCAGAACTCGGCGGAAAGTGGGGAACGGAGTGTCTTAACACTAGGTTCCCTCTGTCTACCGTGCTATGTGCGGGATACAGCGTGAAGCTGATTTGATTTTATTTTATAAATAATAATACCGTCCGTACCTATGGACAGATGTACTTTATTTAACCGTAGCTTTGGATATGTACATATATGGGCCATGTGAAATTTTTCAAATAATGATAAGGCACAGCTGTATAGCGAACAAATATTAGGTACTATTGGGTAGTAGGTAGGTGTTACTTATAAGAAGAGTAATAGACTTTTCTTAATAATAATCTCAAATCGTATTAAATAATCACAAAAGAGATTTAAGAAATTCTTACAGATACATAATTCAGAAAATTTATTGATATCATGATTAAAAATATTTATTATTTTCGCACATATCTTAGAATCCTAGATAAATAGAATTCCTAATAGTAAATCACTCTATTGTCTTAATTGAGATATTTAGTGGTGTTTAAAGGAATTTAAAAACAAATTTTATGTAATCTAATCTAAGCAAACTTTGCATGAAAAATATTTTAAACGACACAGCGAATCCAGCAATAATCAAACCCATAAATATCACATGGAATCTCTACCCAACTGCGCCACAATGGTATTTTAAAAAAAACCCCATTAACTTTAGATTGTACGAGTATGTATGTAGTATAAAATTTCTATTTACTCTGTACCACTTATTATTTAACACTGTTTTTTTTATCAGCTTCACGCTGTATCCCGCACACGGCAGGGTAGGCAGAGAGAACCTAGTGTAAGACACTCCATTCCCCACAGTGTTTAGTTCTGCCACTTAGGCAGATCTTAACACTGTTTACTCAATAATAAAATCGATTTCACTATAACCTATGCAGCAATAGGATCATATAACTGCAGCTTGACTCATAAAGTCACCTGATACATCTCTTGCCTTATATTAATAACATTTTATAATTGATGCCATTTTATTCCCACGTCCTTCTATCTCCTTTCTAATATGCCCTGAATCACTATCGACGTAATGTTTGAAGTGTATGAATGTTATCTCATCAAATCTAGTTTTAAAGATATTATCGATAACGTGAAATAAATACTATTTATATGTAAATAAAATGATATTATAAAACCGATGTTTGTTTGATTGAACGCGCTAATCACAGGAACTATTAACTCGAATTGAATAGAAAAACTTTTTGTGTTGAACGGTCCATTTATCGAGGGAAGGTATAGGCTATATAACATCACAACAACAACGCCGCGCCAGCCTCGACACCAGAGCGGAGAAATGGAAATATAAATTTAAGTAAATATTTCATCTCCTCGAGCGGGGATCGAACCCACAACCAGTCGATTTTACAGTCACACTTCGTGCCGCTGCGCCACGACTGGCCTCCTGATAAAAGATTAAAGATATTTTAAAAAACAAATCATTAGTTAACAATGTAAATTTGAAAACACAATACCAAAATATCCTGTTGCTTTATGAAATTTTATTCTATATTAGAAATTTTTGCAGAATAAGATATAGGTATAAAATTATATTTTATGGTCCGTAAAAGTACTAAAAAGCTAAACTGACCCTCACAGAAACGACTTCCGGAGTCCGGTCAGAGCCAATGTTTGTATTGACTAAATAATAGATTGTTTGTTTTACTGACTCAAAACTATAGAAGAAGGCTACCTTGTGTTGGTATTGGGCAACTTTCCTATAACACTCTGCAAATAGAATGGGTAATTGGGTATATGTAGGCTATAGTTAGAAAGAAATACATTAGTCAAAATCAAGTTCTAATATAAGGATATAGATTTTTTTTTATCTTTTAAATAAAAATCAATAAATCATCTTCATACTGTATCACGCACACAGTAGGGTAGGCAAAGGGAACCTAAGGTTTAAACACTCCGTCGCGCACTTTCCGCCGAATTCTGAAGGCATTGCATGTTGAGGGGCGGAACTCAACTCCACTCTTAGCCTCGACTCCAGAGCGAAGATAAATAGAATATACATTTAAATAAATATTTAATTTCCTCAAGTAGGGATCGAATCCACAACCAGTCGCGTTTAGAGTCACACGCTCCTGTGCCCTGGTCCACGACTGGCCTCAATTTTTTCTTTGAACAGTGTGTTATTTAGTGTAACAAGACTTTAAAATACATGCAACTAGTACTAAAACATAAACACACGCGGGTTAAGGGAATGATGCCATAAAATAAATTCTAACGAATTTGACCCAATTATAAACGTTTCGTAGAACGCTTGTATGGAAGCGAAGATAAGTAAACAGTAGATTCAGTGTTGCCATCTACTGGAACACTTCAATTTTATTCATATTTTTAATATATGCCATAAATTATATATATTTTTTAATATATCTAATAAGAAATAAGTAAATCAATATGATAAATTTATTAATGCATTAATCTAATATTTCTATTTGTGAATAATACTTACAATAAAATAATTGAATACTTTCAAATCCATTTCACATCTATATGAATTATTATTTTCTATCATTTTTATACAAAAAAAAGAGGTTCACGCTGTATCCTGCACACAGCTGGGTAAGGCAGAGGGAACCTAGTGTTAAGACGCTCCGTTCCCCACCTTCTGCCGAATTCTGGAGGCATTGCGTGTTGAGTGGCAGAACACAACGCCGCGCTTAGCCTCGACACCAGAGCGAAGAAATGAAAATATAAATTTAAGTAAATATTTCATCTCCTCGAGTGGGGATCGAGCCCACAACCAGTCGGTGTTACAGTCACACTTCGTGCCGCTGCGCCACGACTGGCCTCAATTTTTATACACATACACATAATATTGTACATTATTTAGCATAATAAAATAATTATAAATTGAAAAATCTTTTATAAGCTGGCAACTCTACCGCATTTATTATTAGAATGCTATTAATAGGTCCATGAAAACAACAAGACGCCAGACATAATGGACTCCTTTTCAAATTATTACATCTTACGAGGTTAATTATTTTAAACGGTCAACTATGTTATGGATGGAAGTATAAAAGGGAAGTCAAAAATAAATAAAAATCCCATCTGCTTTAATCTTAGTAAGTTAATGGAAGTTCTTACATATATACTTTTTTTATTTTTACAAAATAAATAGATCAAAGTTTCTCGATTGAATGGCTTTATTTATTTTAGTCTGTAATATACTTACATATTACCCTATATTACCCGAAAATTATAATCTTTTTTTTAAACAAATTTCTATAGGAAAGGTATAGAAAAAGAATTTATCGTAAGTGGCCATATATTTATATCAATTAGTAAGTATAATATTTACAATAATATGCGGAAACTCAATGTATTAATAGTTTAAAATTGTAACGTAAATTTAAAATATTATTACAAAAAAAGTTGAGCGTCCAAAGCTTATTTTCTAGTATGATGTCATAGTTTGTTTTAACTGATTCTGAAGAAATTGAGGTCACAAAGTACCTACATTATAGGAGAATCATCTTACCATGTTATTTCACATGTGCTTCGAATTTTATGGGACTCAGTCGAACATAACTCATTATACGGTACTTGTTTTATTTATTTATTAATATTTTAGCTTTACGCATATACCTGGTAGGCAGAGGGAACCTAATGTTAAGACACCTCGTTCTAGCTTTCGAGGCATTGCGTGTTGAATGGCGGAACTCGACGCCGTGCTTTGCCTTGTTACCAGCGCGAAGAAATGAAAATATTAATAAATAATAACTCATCCCCAGAGTGAAAATCGAACCTACAGCCGTCGCGTTTGCAGTCAGCTTGAGCCAGCGCGCCACGACGGCCTCAAGTTATTTATTCTATAAGTAAAAGATATAGGTACATATTGTGGCCTATGGGCACAAGAGTATTAATGAAACGCGATGGTTGTCAGTTCGATCCCCACTCGAGGGAATGACTTATTATTTTTTAATATTTTCATTTCTTCGCTCTGGCAACAAGACAAGAGCCCGGCGTTGAGTTCCGCCGCTCAACACGCAATGCCTCGAAAAAATCGGCGGAAAGAGAGAAACAGAGTGTTTTATCACTATGTTCCCTCTGCTTACCCTGCTATGTGCGGGATTCAGCGTGAAGCTGATGATGATGATATTATATTATAAATATAAAAGCATATAAGAAAATATGATAATAATAAAATATTGATTTCTTACTTTTATTGAATTTCTATCAGCGCAAAGCTTAAGAACCAACGAACGGTTAAAACGATAAACTTCATACAGCGCTGTAATTACCTATTGCATTCATAGGAAATGATTTGATCAATATCTTTTAATATGTTCCTTAATTAAATTGGTATTAATAGTATTTTGTTTTGTATTTGTTTTGTTTTAGCTTCCTATATATAGGTATATAAAAATTTAAAACGTAAGGTATTGGGTTTTTAAATAGTAATCAGGATTTAAGGTTGATTTTGTCTTTAATATTATTATATTTAGCGTCACGCTGTACCAAGTCAATAAACACGCCAGGCGAAAAATAAGGAACGGAGTGTCCTAACACAAGGCTCCCTTAGCCTAACCCGCAGTGTGCGGGATGCAGCGTGATGCTAAATATTATGATTTATATTTATACGATAGCCATATTTTAACCCTACCTAATCTGTAACGGTTTTCCACCTCCTCATTCATCGTGGTATTATACAATTGAACACACTTTTTGAAAATTTGTATCTATTTCATTTAGATTTTACCTATATCTTGGAAATTGATTTTACCTATATCTATCTAATATCTGCCCTATATTCAAGAAAACTTAGAAAGACTTAGAAAACTTAGAAAGAACCTACTGAGTCTTCATTCTTACTTTACGCAATGCCTCCAGAATTCAGCGGAAAGTGGAAAACGACAGTCTCTTAATGGGAACTGATTGTCTTAATACTAGGTGCCCAGGTTCCTCCCTCTGACTATATACGGAATACAACGTAAAACTTAATATACTTAACCCTTCGTCCAACTAAATTAAATCCATATTCATAAGTTGCAGCTGCATAAAATGACATACACTTACTGCGCTTCCTAATTAAAGAATAATGACTATATGAATAGAAGTAAAACATCTCAAGAGGTCAATTTACGACGACTTTACGATTTTCTTCTTTCCTGGAAAAAAAATACGAGAGCTTAAAAAAAATCTGTCATCTACAACTCTTGATTAATTCCATTTTATCACATGGGCAAAGCCGCTGGTATATATATAATAAAATTAAAATTTCAACATAGTGGAGGATGTTACTCCACTCCATTTTAATATAACAAAATATTTTACCATTAACAATGATATATTCTAAATTAAAGATTAATATTTTGGTTATAAGTTATCTAAATTCGAAATACAATATAAATACACAAAATAATATTAGTATGAAATAAAATATATAAGAAATCTATATTCCATTGTTCGTACATAACAACGGGTTAAGTACAATAGTTACAAAGTATGTTTAGCACTATCTAGGTATATAGATACGAATATGTCTATAGCGATACGTAAATGGCTCGCACCGCCAACAGTCGTAACATATCTTAGTTTCTACTATCTGCGAATCCTCTTGTATTTATTGTTTTGTTGAACATATGGACAATATCTTGAATGCATTGTGCACCAATCTAGAGAACTATAAAAATAAAACAAAATAAATCGCTGTATCCTGCACACAGCACGGTAAGCACAGGAAACCTAGTGTTAAGGCACTCCGTCCGAAATTTCTCCGTTTATTTAAATTTATATTTCCATTTTTTCTCTCAGGTGACGAGGCAAAGCGCGATGCTGAGTTCCGCCACTAAACTCGCAATGCCTCCAGAATTCGGCGCAAAGTTGAAACGGGGAGTCTTAACACTAGGTTCCCTCTGCCTACCCTGCTGCGTGTAGAATACAGCGTGAATCTGATTTAATTTTTTAATAAAAAGACTTTAGTTGAAGTTCACCGACTCGACGTCATGAGTCAGACCCAGTTGCCTTAAACGTACTCGCAAAGCTAATAATAAATCGTTTTCACACATATGGTTTTGTCCCCAATGTTGTTTCCATTAAAACATACTGTTAGTTACCAAATAAAAATAAGTACGGTTTAAAATATTAAATAATATAAGTCTTCTAAAATCCACTCTATTTCTTTTTTTATATAAGTACTTACAAAAGAAGGAGAAGGAAAAAAAAACATATTTTATAATTAAAAAGAAAAAATAATAAGGTGTGGCCGTCGTGGAGCAGGGGCACAAGTTAGTGACTGTAACGCGATAGTTATGGGTTCGATCCCCACTCGAGGAATAAATTATTATTTACTAATATGTATTTTCATTTCTTCGTTCTGGTACCAAGGCGTTGAGTTCCGCCACTCAACAGGCAATTAATAGTAAATTCGGTAGAAGATCGTCTTAACACTAGGTACCCTTTGCCTACTAAGTTCTATGCGGGATACAGCGTGAAGCAAAAAAAAAATTGTAATTCAAAGCGAGAAATACTTCAAAACAAAATGTATAGGTTAAAAGTCACGCAAGCATTATTCGAAGTTCAAGTTAAATAAAACCACACCATATGGCGTACATGTCGATAAGTCACAATGAGATTTGCAAGATGTTTCTTTAAACCAAGATTTAAGGACTGCCGTTATATAAAAATAAATCTTATTATTTTTTTCCACTTGATTTGATAAATTGATAAAAAGGGAATCAGTAGAAAAGAGAATCCAGCTGGTTATTTATTTTTCTACTCTCCATGTACGATGGAGATGTGCAGAAACTAACGTGTCTGTAAAGCATTAGGTCAAAAGATAAGAATGGCATAATGAGACGTCTAATAAATTTCAAATATATAAAAATAAACTTATTTGACTTTGTTGAAAAGTCAACTAAAGCCGTTGTGGCCCAGGGGCCAAGGATATGACTGTAACACGACGGTTGTGGGTTCGATCCCCACTCGAGGATATGATATATTTATTTAAATTTATATTTCCTTTTCTTCGCTTTGGTGTCGAGGCAAAGAGCGGCGTTGAGTTCCGCCACTCAATACGCAATACCTCCCAAATTCGTCGGAAAGTGGGGAACAGAGTGTCTTAACACTAGGTTCCCTCTGTCTATCCTGCTGTGTGCAGGATACAGCGTGAAGCTGACTTATTTTTTCTACTACAAAAATAAAGGAATATACGGAAACACATCTAAAAATAATTATAATTTTAAATAGCACACACTAACACAAATCAATATTCAGTAATCAAATGGAACTCAGCCAACAAGTCCCTTCCTCTCTTTACACCTCGATAGAATATTTCTATCGATCAATCTATTGTTTACCTTTTTTGTATTATGTAGTAACTACTAGTAAAATAAAACTAACACGTATTGAAATGTTACTTTAAATTCGAGAAAATTCGAAAAGTTTAATAGTTTTTAAGGCTAATCGTAATTGTAGGGCACAAGCGTGTTACAAGGCGTATGTAAACGTTACAGGTGTGGGTTCGATTCCCATTTTCCATTTCTATTTCCGATTTTCATTTCTTCGGTGTTGTCGAGGTGAAGCGCGGCGTTAAGTTCCGTCATTCAACACACAATGCCATCCGAATACGTCGGACAGTGGAGAGCGGAGTGTTTTAACACTAGGCTCCCTGTGCCTACTCTGCTACATGCGGAATATAATAAATTATATTAGAATATATTTTTGAGAAAATATTACGTAAATACTAATATTAACGTAATATACATAAACATCATACAAATACGTTTGAATCATATAAAAACAAAACTTTTGATTTTAACTAAAATCATTTTAACTAAACGGACCGAATACTTACTCATACGGCATATGGCAAGTGACATCAGTCGATGTTTCCTTTTAGGACGCACAACATTTCCAAGAATCTGGATAAGTGCCGACAGTGAATGCCTAAATTTACTTTGGTAGTAACTTGTTCTGTAATTTTAAGTTAGTTTTCAAATCAAAACTTTATAAATATTTGGTATGTTTAAATTGGGTTGTTTACTTTATGATATAACCAAAATGGAAGTATATGGTGATTGAACTTATTAATTCCTATAATTATATTAAAATTATATTTCTTTGCAGTTTCAAGCTGTATCCCGTATGTAGGCAGAGGGAACCTGGGAACCTAGTATTAAGACACACCTTTCGTCTGGTAGAACTCAACGCCGTTGTTTGCTACCATAGCGAAGAAATATAAATATGAAATATTTCATTTCCTCGAAAGGAAATCGAACCCACAACCCTTTACAGTCACACACTTGTGCCCCTACCGCCACGACTGTCCTCTAAAATTATATTTATTTACTAAAAATAAATCTTACGATGTCCTTATATTATAGCATTTCACGTATTTAAGCTAGAAAAAAGAGTAGATCTTTATGTAATATAAAATACACCATTATAAGCATGTAGCATATATTCCATAATAGGAAAGCTTAATAAGAAAAAGCTTTTACAATCACATATCATACTTAAATTACAACTTTAAGTTGCTTAATACTGTCGTCCAAAATGCAATATCTCACGAACAATGGTTGTATCGAAAACAGATTTTGTAACTAAAATTATTTATTACTTATAAAGCAGGGACAGGTTGACACGATTAAAGACGTTCACCTTCAAGTTACTGATATAAAAGTGAAAATATTGAAGTAAAACAAGCTAATATGTTAAATATATGATGAGGCCAGTCGTGGCGCAGAGGCACAAAGTGTGACTGTAAAATCGACTGGCAGTGTGTTCGATGCCCACTCGAGGAGGAGAAATATTTATTTACTTTTATATGTTTATTTTCTTCGCTCTGGTTTCGAGGCGTTGAGTTCCGCCACTCAACACGCAATGCCTCCAGAACTTGGCGGAAAGTGGGTAACGGAGTGTCTTAACACTAGGTTCCCTCTGCCTACCCTGCTGTGTGCGGGATACAGCGTGAAGCTGATTTAATATGTTAAAGAAATAAACACAAATATATAGGTACATTCAGTAACAAAACCACAGGAAAAATGCAGGACGCATATTAAAAAACATTTACGTACAATATTTACATGATTATACCACTAATAGGAAAGAAAACACTATTATTTACTTCATGGGTTTTGCTATTTTTATTTTATTTTAATGTATTTTAACTCTAGTCAAATAAAACAAAAACAACGAGGTCACACAGAGGTACAAAGAGGTCACAACTTTTCTTACCTTATAATCCAAATAGAAGCCCGGAAATGACTGTAGGAAGCATGTAAAAGAAAGCTTATATGTGTTATCCTATTCTAAGTAGGTTAAATATAAAGTAACTTGTCACATAACTCCATATCACCTCAATAATACAATTGAGGCCAGTTGTGACACAGGGGCACAGGTGTGTGACTGATAATTCGAGTGGTTGTAGGTTCGATCCCCACTCGAGGAAATAAAATATTTATTTAAATTTATATTTTCATTAATTCTCTCTGGTGTCGAGGCAAAGCGCAAATACACAAAGCCTTCAGAATTCGGCGGAAAATGGCAAACGTAGTGTCTTAACACTACGTTCCCTCTGCCTGCTCTGCTGTATGCGGAATACAGCGTGAAACTGATGTAATTAATACAAAATTTCAAAATGTTTAAAAGTTTTTTCAAAACAATAAATGAAATAAGAAGTAGATTTTATCACATTGTTCACCTTTCAAAGCTCACGGTCACTGTGGTACATTGGCTATGAGTTTTAAAAATATTGCGTTAAAACTATATAATACGGAGCTTTAATATATAATACGTATTTATATTAATTACGTATAAATATGAACTTAATAACTGAGGCCAGTCGTGGCGCAGTGGCACGAAGTGTGACTGTAAAACCGACTGGTTGTGGGTTTGATCCCCACTCGAGGAGATGAAATATTTACTTAAATTTATATTTACATTTCTTCGCTCTAGTGTCGAGGCTAAGCGCGGCGTTGAGTTCTGCCACTCAACACGCAATGCCTCCAGAATACGGAAGAAAGTGGGGAACGGAGTGTCTTAACACTAGGTTCCCTCTGCCGACCCTGCTGTGTGGATAAAATATCTTTGGATTATACTTCAAATTTATAAGTCTATATTTGTATATAATTGTATATAAAATAATTACGTATATTGAATAATTTTGATATATGTACTTAGAAAAAAGGTTAACCTATCTAATTTATGTTACAAGACTCTTAGTGAGATCTCGTTTTCCCTAACACTCCCAATATCCATTAAAAGATATCACTCATTCTATGGACATTAAGATAAGTTACTGTGTAAATAGTGGACTGGTTTTCAGTCCATTCGAAAGGAAAAGGAAAGGAGTTGAACTCAAAGACGTTAAGTACATTGTGGTTGTTTTTATCTATGTATAGGTACCTAGTTAGAACCTATATCTAGATTATTAACTAAAGTCATCAATTGATATTCAATTTATATTTATTCTTTTTAATTAACTAAACACTATATGACATAATAAACAATATAATGTAAAAATAATAGTTTATAAGAAAATAATAAACAAAAATCTCCAAGGCAAACATAACATACTGACATTCACAGGCAGTATTCCTCCAATGGGGCGGTTAACTTTGATTTATGCAGAAAACCGGAGTACGCCTACGTCGCGAGCGTCTGTTTATTCTTCGAGAAATATTTAAAAGTGCTTAGTACATACTAAAACTGCATTAAAAAGAAATATAGGAATGCAAATAAATATTGAAATAATAAATTTCCTACTAATTTCAAATAAAACAGTTTAGACAGTTACGTTAATATTATTGTTTTTTTTTATTTATAATAAGATCAATAAAAAAACAGTATATGATTGCTTATTATTCGGTTTAAAAAGCATTCAATCGATTATCATTTGCAAAATTAAAATGGATCAATGAAAAAAATAGGTCAATTTAGAGAAGTGATGAAACCCAAACAAGAGTTTTTACACAATATACTCTTACATATGTAGTGACTAACTAAGTATTCGTAGTACAAAATCAATTCATTTTAGTCAAATACTTCTTGTAAATAATAATAATAAATACTTTTAGATCTTGAACGGTAATCTTCTGACAAAAAAATATATATTTAATTATATTTTATGAAATTAAATTCGTCTCATATGTCACGAACACTTTGTAAAACGTAAAAGTAAAAATAAATGATGTGAACATTCTATCCACAATCACAATTTTTAAGTGACTGAATAGACCCATAGTGATGTAACAAATAACCGTACATTTCATCCAATTATTGTAATGATGATAACTAGGACAGAGGTAAAAAATACCGTGTAACATAAAAACTGACTTATCGAAGAAAAAAATAATAGAAGCTTTGGCAGTTTTACCGTAAAAACTATAATATTTAATTTTCCTCTTAACTAAAGTAAAATTGAGGCCGGTCGTGGCGCAGCGGCACGAGGTGTGACTGCAAAACCGACTGGTTGTGGGTTCGATCCCCACTCGAGGAGATGAAATATTTACTTAAATTTATATTTCCATTTCTTCGCTCTGGTGTCGAGGTTAAGCGCGGCGTTGAGTTCTGCCACTCAACACGCAATGCCTCCAGAATTCGGCAGAAAGTGGGGAACGGAGTGTCTTAACACTAGGTTCCCTCTGCCTACCCT
>JAATLQ010035315.1:0-10413 GCA_013421005.1 Heliconius erato x Heliconius himera
TCAATTTTAAGCCTTATCTTTTTGTAATTACGTATCTGTTTCGCTTATCTGTTTTTCTAGTATTTCTTTAAAATTCTTTCTTTCCTTCTGTGAGTGTGTAAAATTATTCTCTTTGTATATCTTATTAAGTGTTAAATAAATTTGGACAATTATTCCACAAAATTTTGGAAATTTCATTTCACTTCATAATTAAAAATATAAAATATTATTAAATAGCGTATTTCACAAAAACCGCTATACTCTCTATTGGTGAGGCTCGATCGAAGTTACCATTATATATTTTGGTAGGTTGATGAAAATACTAAAATTTGTTTTTTTTTATTCTGACACTATTATTAAATAAAAAATTTTAATATGTATACTAACAAAGCTACTTACCACATTGTATTTTATGAAAAAATTAAATGAAATTAAAAATAAACATTACCTTAGACAATGGGAAATGAACCCGCAAAGATGATATGTATAGTTAGAAATTTTTCAATTGAGCAACGTAGTGCTAAAACATGCAGCTAACCATCTGGAAATTAGGGATGAAATTAAACAATATATGTATAGTTAACAAAATATTAAAAACCACACTTTTCTACAAAAAATAATACATCTACTATAGAATATGCCCGGAGCTGTACATAATAAGAGCTTCTTTGCCTCTAGTGGTATACTAGTAACCTCTGAATAATTCTAGTATTCAGACTCTGGCTTCATCGTCAGTCATCCTGATGATGGTATATGATTACCTATGACAAAAAACATATACATCTTACTAAATTATCTCGATCAAATGTAGTTTCTCTATGAGATTTTGTTGGTTTTTTTTTCTTTTTGGAACGTTTTTGCAGTGTAGTTGGCAAATCTTTGTTCAAGATTTTCGTTTTCTTAGGTGTTTTCTCTTCTTATTTCGTTTAGTGTGTCTTGATTTGAAATACCTTGTTTTATTTTTATGCATTTTTTTCAAGGGTAAAATATTTTAATTAACTGCATTTACTAAAGATTGCTAACGAAACGCTCTTTAGTCTTTTTTAAGAAGACAAGTATTAAAATCTCCCATTATCAAAATATGCTCAAAAGATAGAATAAATTGATCCACCAGGTCCAAGTAATCGACAGTAAGATTAGGAAAATTAAAAAACCCCAAGAAGAAGTTCTGTATGGCCTAAAATTACTTCGACGAATTATTTCAGCATGTGCAGCAGAAAAAAAAATATAAATACGCAGGTAAATTGCTAAACCCCCACCAACCTGTCCAATACGATCATTTCTAATCAAATGAAATCCTGGCAGTGAGTTGGAAGTAGATGAAAGCATAGTTGGTAAGCAATGGTAAGCAAAATTGCATGTACGTTTTTACTAGTGAAAGATGACAAAAATCGCGATAATGTGCTAGAATACTCTGAGCGTTGATATGGATTACGTTAATTTTTTTTGGGACATCCGAGAAATACGAATCATTATAAATATATATATATATTTGTCATATTTTATCTTGCTACATAGTCCGGAAATAGACTATGACGTAACAAAGTAACCAATACTTATTTAGAAAACGTATAAATATTTGAACGTAGCGGGACTCGAACCCGCGCCTCCTGGAAACCGACCAGGTCTCCAGGAGGCGCGGGTTCGTGTCCCGCTACATTCATATTTTTATACGTTTTCTAAATAAGTATTTTTCTTTCCTAAGCGTGGAATAACACTTTAAAAATGTTAAAAATAAGTAACCCTTTAAAAATGTTAAAAATATTATAAAATTATGTAATTTCCTTATAATAAAAAAAAAAACAGAAATATTAGGTAATATTCTTTAAAATCGAGACAACGAAAAACGTATTCACATATAACAAACGGCCAGGTTTTTTTTATTTATCTTGCTTCTTTAGCATTAAATGGCGAAGTCCCAAGTAACCGTGTTATCACACGAGAAAGAGAAATTATTTAAATTTATTTCTGACACGGTGAAATCGAATTATTTGTATACCCTTCCAACTTTTTTTTAGGAAGCTATTATTATTAATCTGCTGCAGGTTTTCCAATAATATTTAAGTTTCAATAGTGCGTCATAACGTAAAAATGAAGATTTTTTTTTTATGAAAAATTATTATAGTTTATACCATAAATAAAAAGCTGGATTTAAAACTATTAGTATTATACAAAAAGGGGCAATCGGGATTAATCACGCTTTATAAATAATAAAAATTTTATAAAATATTAAGCATATAAAATTAATTTAAAATTTTAATAAAATATAAAAGGCAATAAAATATTTATAGTTGACCTAACATATTTAAGGCCAATCGGAGCGCAGGGGCACAAGCGTGTGACTGTAAATACGACAGGTTGTGGGTTCGATTCCCACTCGCCACTCCCACAGGAAATGAAATATATGATGTTTTCAATTATTTGCTCTGCTGCCAAGGCAAAGTGCGGCGTGGAGTTCCGCCACTTACCACGCAATACCTCCAGCATTCAGTTAAAAGTAGGAGGTGAGGTGTCTTAACACTAGGCTTGCTCTGACAATCCTACTATATGCGGAATACAGATGGAGCTGTAAAAAAATCTAGTAAATTAATCTTTTTTTGCATTAAAGAAAATGCTTATATTAATCATTAAAAATAGTACAGCTATAAAGGCCATCACGGTGCAGTGGGGCAGTATTTAAGAATGATGATTGATAGAATAGAGAATAGATAGAGAATAATAATGTCGTGAACCTGAAAAAAATAAAGTAATAAATTCATGTTATTACTTTATTTTTATTTTTTTAATTTAATACAATTTTAATTTATTAAAGTTTTTGAGGCCATTGAGGCCAGTCGTAGCACAGGGTCACAAAGTGTGACTGTAAAACCGACTGGTTGTGGGTTCGATCCCCACTTGAGAAGATGAAATATTTACTTAAATTTATATTTCTATTTCTTCACTCTGGTGTTGAGGCGTTGAGGCTGCCACTCAATCATCAAAGGCAAGGCCTCCAGAATCCGTTAACGTGGGAAACGTAGTGCTTTAACACTAAGTCCCCTCTGCCTACCCTGCTGTGTGCGGAATACAACGTGAATTTATTTTATTTATGTTTTAGATGATACAAAACACTGCCCATCTACATATATAAGTATATATACATACATGTACTTTTTTTATAACCCTTATTAATTAAAACGACGTAACAACAACCACTAATCTATTGCCAGGCCTAACCTATATATATGTATATATATGTGTGTACTCATTAAAATCTTATGCCCTAGTACTCTTTTCCACATATTGTAGAATGTAAAATCCGTTAGGCACAATGCTTTGACCTGAATTTAGAACATTATACCAAGTTTTCATTAATGAGGCAGCTAAGCTCGTACCGCTTTAGATATTTATTATAATAAATGGTTGGTGTACGTTTAGTTTTAAGTGTTACTAATTGCTAATATATAGAGTTAGAAAGCATTTGAGGTCGTCGTGGCGCAGTGACACAAGCGTGTGATTATAAACGCGACAGTTATGGCTTCGATTCCCACGCGTGGAAATTAATTATTATTTATTTATTTATTTATATTTTCATTTCTACGCTCTAGTAAGGAGGCAAGGCACGGTATTAAATTCTGTCACTCAACACGCAGTGCCTCGAAAATTCGACGGAATGTGGGCAAAAGAGTGTCCCTTTGCCTAACCTATGCGATAAACAGCGTTAAGCTGAAAATAAAGCATTTAATGAAAAAAAAAGATTACGAAATAAGGTCATAATATACTAAAAAAATCTTAATAATAACAACGATTACGTAGAAAACATATTCTAGTAAATGTGTTATTTCATTGTTTAATATTTTATATTTAATGGGAATCTCAATACTTCTAATATAACAACAAATCATTGACGAAAACAAATCTTATCCTACTACCCTGCTAGTGAGGATGGATATTTGTTCCACTTTCACGCCAAAACTTCTCAAGGGATTTAGGCGAAGCTTTACAGGATAGCACATTGGCTACAGCGTGCAATTTATGTAAAGATACAATAGCCTTTTGCCTATGTTATTACAATAAGTACAAGCTAGATACTAATGCTTAAAAATAGGTTATATAATATATGTAATTTTTATGTTTGATAAATGAATTCTATAATCGAGTTAAACTGGCATGACGCGGTGGGGAATGTGTTGAGTCAAAAGCAACTCACGTCATTCACAAGAAATTGTGTTCAAATCTTGTGGTGGAATTTCAATGTGTAAGTGTTTGGAAAAGAAATAACTCTAAAAATAATTAAATAAAGTAACTCTAGAAGTAAGCAGAAAATGGAGAAATGTATTCTCCATTTTCTGCTTACTTCTCAAGATCGAGATAAAATGTAGGACAAGAAAAAAAAAGACGAAAAGTGTTGGAAATTGTGTAAAGATATTATACAAAATATATTCTTTGATAGCATTTACAAAAACTTTGTTAGCGTTTGAAAACATGTATGGAACGGAATTCGTGTGTTTCTAAAACAATAAACTCGTACTCGTTCCTTAATTATCTTCAGAAACTGAAAATAGCAATACTAATTTCGACCAAACAGAAAGAGACCATTGAAAAGCGGTCAGTGTATTATTTATAAATATCTTCATTTAAAATGTTAATTCGGTTATCTTTTATTTTGAAATTTTGTTTATTTAATATTGTAAAATAAATCAGCTTCACGCTGTATCCCGCACACAGCAGGGTAGGCAGAGGGAACCTAGTGTTAAGACACTTCGTAGCCCACTTTCTGCCGAATTATGGAGGCATTGCGCGTTGAGTGGCAGAACTCAACCAGTCGGTTTTACAGTCACACTTTGTGCCCCGGAGCCTCGATTGGCCTTTCATTTAATATTGTATTTACCGTATATAGGCTAAATATAAAATGGCAGAATTGTAAAGATAGCCGTCATGACACACATCCCATGTCGAGAAGGCAGGAGTTTGAAAAGGTCAAGGCACAATGGTATTATTATTATAGAAAATTATTATTAGTTTTGTTAAAGTTAAGTCATGTTTTGAGTTGAGTTCATTTTTTTATTTTTTTAAGTTTCACAAATAAATATAATTTGTGACAAAAAAATCAATAAAATATATTTTATCTTTAAATATATCATTAACAGATATACAAAACTTAAACTAACCTAGCCTGTAAACGCTACAGTTGAGGGGGCTTTAATCTTTAACCTAAATGTTGTATTTGTTGGATATTGAAACTGTCTTCTTAGATTTTTGCAATGAAACTGAATTTGAAAAATAAAAAGTAACATATAGGACAGTGATGGCGCCGGGTCACAAGTCTGCGTCGGTAAAAGTACCGGTTGTGGGTTCGACACGCACTTAAGGAAATGAAATATTTAATATTTTCCTCGCTCTGGTAACGAGACAAATATCGCTATTGAGTTCTACCACTGAACACGCAATGCTTCCAGAATTCAGAAGGAAGTGGGAAACAGGCGTGTCCAATAAGACACATCTCGACGCTCGCTTCGCTCTCAACGAAATGTCTTAAATTAAGGTTTCCAAATTCCCTCTGCCTACCCTGCTCTAAGTGCGGGTTACAGCGTGAAGCTAAAAAAAGTAACATAATATCTTTGCCATTATAACTCACTTAGAGGAATAGTTTATAAGGATAATACTGAGCACCATTTTACTATATAATAGTTATTTTCACTAAAACATTACACATTCTAATATAAATGGTTGGAAGCAGAAGCATTACGTCGGCTCAGATACGCGGCAGACACGGACGTGACACGAATGAAGAATGATCACCTAATACTGCGCGACGGCATTTTGCTGATTCGACTTGTAATGTAGATTATAAAGCGTATTATTTGTTCATCTACAGAAGTTTATTCAGAGAAAAGTTTTTATGGAGCTCCTCAATATTAATAAGTGAAGTTTGTGATGAAATAACATAGGAACCGTCTTATTTATTTTCGAGAGGGGGAGGGCAGGGCATGTTCAGACACTACGTTCCCCACTTTTCGCTGAATTTTCGAGGCATTGAAAAAATTCAAATATATATAATAATTTATTTCTCCGAGTGGGAATCGAATCCACAACCGTCGCGTTCACAGCCACACGCTTGTACCACAGCGCCACGACGGACTCTAATGAACGTCTCATATCCCACAATTATGCCTCTATATATTGTTTGTAGACTAGTTTTAAGTATTAGCAGATTAAATATTTTTTTATCCTTTTTGACAAACAAACAAAAATAGATACAAACAATATGAGCTGATGTCAACGGAAAGTGCAAATAATATAAATTTTCACTTTCCTTTTTTTTATTTTTTGTGTTTTTCTTACTTTTTACCAAATTTCATAATTGTAGGTTTACGGAAAGTACCTTATAGGTTTCGATTACGCGCCGAATTTTATACAAAATGCAGTTGAAACGAAACGTAAGCGGTCGTATCTTTTGATTGCGTTAGTTTAGAAGATTGTTTTTTCTGTGCTGCAAGGAGACCATAAACTTAAATGTTTGATACTACTATCAGCTTGATACTTCGATCATGAGATAAATGTTCTTGACAGACGCACAACAAAGTGATCCTATAAGAGTTCCGTTTTTACCTTTTGAGGAGCGAAACCCTAAACAGTAAGAAAGAAATCCTAAACATGCTGTGTTTATTTGCAGCCAAGCCATTCTATTTAAATTGCTCTATAACAATTTATAGATTGGGCTCCCCACCGTCCATCTCCCACACTATTGCCATAATCCACGCTCGTAATCGATCTGTTTGGCCAGCTCGTCTGATCACCTTCGCTCCGAGTAGATTGGGTGTCGGTTTTATTCGACACGAGGATATATTGCCAGTAAACGTTAACAACCTTTCAGTTTGAAATTTGAAATGCTTTTTATTATAGCTATCACTGAATAAAATGTCAGTGATTCTATTTTAGTTATAGTAGTGATAGGATTGACGGGGTTTTATTTCTTTTTAGGGTTCCGTACATTGAAACACAGTATCACTTTGTATTTTTTGCACACAACTCATAAGGATTATGACTTCCGCTCCAATCCACTTCCCTGGGACCAACAGTTATGAAATTTGGCACGAAGTGATTATTTGAATAATTATTAGTTAAATAATTATTTTATTTAATAAATTTTAACAAACAAAAATGGACTTCAAACAATAAATAAACTAAAAAATAAATTTACTTAACATAATTAAAATGTATTTTGATTTTATTAAAAAAATTAAAGAAAGATTTTATAATTTTGAAGTCGATGTCAAGCTACTGCTATAATAAATTTATGTAAGGTATTAAATATGCTTCATATCAAATTACTAAGCCTGTTTGTTTTATGTGATGATTTTAAGTGGGTATTTCTTATGGGTAGAACTTAAAAGGATGCTTCTCAAACGAGTAGGTAGTAGTTGTCCTATGTAAAATTTCAATCTTAATTAGGTATTATTATGGAACAAACTGACAAGAACATACATATTAAAAAATCGGCCTAATTGGGAACCTCTCCCTTCTTAGAAGTCAATTGAAAATAAAAATATACTTTTTTGATGTTGATTGAAAAGAAATGTAACGATGAGAAATCTCACTTCTGGTGAAAAGTAAACGATGTGTCTTGACATTTGCTTCACTCTGGCTGAAGATGTGAAGTGAAAAAATACATATATTATACAAAATCTAATCGTTTGAATACCGCGTTCGATGGATGGTGAACAAAATGCTCTCTTAATCCTTATTTACAAATTTTATGTCTAATATAAACTCTTCCCTCAATGAAAATTAGCCTTTTTTATTAATGTTATATCTCTTTCTAATTACTGATTGACTGACATACAAAGAACATCGGGAATTATACAGCATAGAACGCTGAAACTTGGCCTGCAGGCTCAATAGGAAGTATGTTACCACCAAGTGAATTTGTAAAAACCGATGGAAAACGGGAGTTTACGTTTCATAGTTCACCTAAACGAAGTTGCCACCTAATAAATCAAGTTACTACAAATATCCTTTATATTAATCCTGAACATATAAAAGAATATCAATTGCTAAAGCCGGGGCAAGTATCAAATGAATAAAATTAAATTTTTTATTATATAAAAATTATTTATAACTTTTAATTAATTAATCCGACGATGCCGCCTCATTTGCAAGTCTCTCTGTTCAACAGCCAGATTGATTTGCTTTTCTCGGATAGAAATAATCTAATGCCTTTAGAAATGGCTACGTAATTGAATACTAGATATAAAAAATGTTATATTATATTAATTCAAAATATGGTAATTTAAATAATGATGAAAGAGACCGGTCGTGGCGCAGCGGCACGAGGTGTGACTGTAAAACCGACTGGTTGTGGGTTCGATCCCCACTCGAGGAGATGAAATATTTACTTAAATTTATATTTCCATTTCTTCGCTCTGGTGTCGAGGTTAAGCGCGGCGTTGAGTTCTGCCACTCAACACGCAATGCCTCCAGAATTCGGCAGAAAGTGGGAAATAGGAGTATCTTAACACTTGGTTCCCTCTGCCTACCATGCTGTGTGCGGGATACATGAAGCAGATTTTTTTTTATTTTGAAGCAGAAGCGTGAAGCAGATTTTTTTTTTATTTTTAAATAATGATTTACTATAAATAGTTTTGTAATTGTGATTTTATTTTATTTTTTCACCATATATAACGCATACAGTGTCAAGACTCGCCATTCTCAATTCTCCATCGTGCGTTTTTTCCTGCCAGAACTGGGAAATGTAAAGTAATCCATTCCTCTATATGTAAAGATCGAATGAACGACCACAAGATTAAATTCATAATATAGTATATGTATATTATTTTCATTATCAAATTCTAAAAATAATAGTTACGTTTCCATTTTATGTTTATTCGTCATTTAAACATAGAATATTCTTACATACGGGAAAAAAGAATGCAATGAAATTGGGATAAACGCTTAAGAGTGACAGTGAGGTCATGGTTGGATCGTTCGATGGAATGGCTCGGGCTACCGTAAAGGCTTTATGAACTGTGGTGTGGACTTATAGCCTTTTCTCTAAAACTGGACAGCACTTTCAGTAACCTCATATTTCTACGGTGAGGGTCTGCAAGTTTTTAGAATAAATGTTATTCATAGTTTTGAGTCGTTTCTAAAGATTTTCAATACCGATTCTTATAATGAATCATTTTTAAAATATTTTATTTTGTAATCAGAACATATTCTCCGATATCAACGCTTAAAAATCTATTTAAAAATCAATGATATATATTTTTATATATATGTCATTGATTTTTCTGCAACTTTTTACATTAATTGCATGATTATACAAGGATTTTCTTGCAAAATAAGTGTTGTTTAATCCAAAATATCTAGATTTATATTTTTTAGAATCATGCAAAAGGTCTAAACGCCAATATTAATAATATATAGGGGAGAGGGGGGTAGCTTTGAACAGGGGCACCTTTGAAAATATGTGTTAACAGAGCTATTTTAAAAAGAAATTTTGGTAGATTTTTTTTGAGTAGTGACAGCACTAATCTGCACACGTGTCACTTATCACCGCTGATATATGAGAACCAGTTGTTGAGTTACGAGGAGTGTTTGATTTTGAGTAAAATTTTATGCATTTTTAAATAAACGCGTAAGGATCGCAGGGATCCAATTCAATGTATATGGTTTTATTTTTTCCTCTTTTAGTTAGAATGTTTCATATATCATGCAATAAACTAGAAATCACTACAATTTTTAAACATTTACTTGAAAAAAAAACGTTTGTCATTTTTTAATTACCACTGAGGCAGCTTTGAACAAAATAAAGGGGGCAGTTTTGAATATTATTATATGTAAAAAAATACCGCGAAAGAAAAACAAAACTATAATTAACTTTTCTTCACAAGAAACTGACTCAAAAATGCATTTGGAATTAGAAGAGGAAGTGACAATTTACTATGAAGAGAATGAAGATACTGATACCTGTGCGTATGAAGACTACGAAATGGAATTAGACTACAACTTAATACATATTGGAGACTTCGTTTTAGCGAATGTCTCATCATCTGTGAATAATAAATAGCTTGTATTTTTTTTCTTTGTTGAGAAAGAGGACAAGTGCCACGTTAGTTTTTCAAAAGTCTTACGTAGACTAGACTTGAGGCCAGTCACGGCGCAGCGGCACAAAGTGTGACTGTACAATCGACTGGTTGTGGGTTCGATCTCCACTCGAGGAGATGAAATATTTACTTAAATTTATTATATATTTATATTTATTTAGTTGAGTTCTGCCACTCAACACGCAATGCCTCCAGAATTCGGCAGAAAGTGGGGAACGGAGTGTCTTAACACTAGGTTCCCTCTGCATACCGTGCTGTGTGCGGTATAAAACGTGAAGCTGAATTTTATTTCTTACGTAGACTACTTCCCCTAATTTCAGTTGTTGGTTACGTCACATACTACATC
>JAATLQ010035315.1:10513-28198 GCA_013421005.1 Heliconius erato x Heliconius himera
TCAGTTGCTGGTTACATCCATATTTTCCTTTAAATTTAATTTTTCTAAGTTCAAATTAGGGTAGTAAGCTGTTTATTTTAAAAATATTTTGTTTTATTTTCATAATATTAAATTTATTCTATGATTGATCCCATAATGTTCATTACTTCTAGGAAGCAAAAGCTACCTTTTTGTTTGTTCGTTTTTTAAAGTCTATTAATAATATTAAAGTTATTTAACACTAGTACTAGTACAATCGCAATATTAAACTAGGTATATTATTTTTTTAAGTTAACATGGTACTGATATTTGATCTCCATCGTTTCTAATGTTATGTTTATTAATAAAGTTACTTAAAAGTTTGATAAGCCTTTTAATTTCATTGAATTCGATGATAGTTCAAAACTGCCCCATATATGTTCAAAACTACCCCGCAAGGGGGGCAGCTTTGAACATTTGACTACTGCTACTAAAGTTGATATTGCACCTTTACCTTATATATTTTTCTACATATGATGCTACGATTGTGTGGCACAATAGTTGGACTAAGCATTGTGAAATAGCAAAGAAGTTAAAAACTGTAGAATTTTTAGATATGACACAAAGTTTAAAAATCGTTCGAATGTGCCCCCCTCTCCCCTACTTTATATAAAGAGGAAACATTTGTATGTCGGTATGTTTGTAGTGAATAAATATAAAAACTACTAAGCCGATTTAAAATCGATTCACCATTACAAGTCTTAATGTAGAAACATTATTACTGAGTAACCAAAGCTATACTTTAATACTAAAATTTCAATAATATAACTCCGGGTGTAAATTAATTTTTAATAGTATGGTTGCTGTAGCATTATCTTGACTATCCTTGAAGTATATCCTTTCAAATAAAAAAAAGAATTTAACCATAAGAAAAATGTATTTGTTGTGTCACCAGTTCCCGAGAATTGTCCTCCTAAAGTCGGTAAGGCCTAATGTGCTGATAGTACATTAGGCCTCAGCTTTTCGAGTGAAGATTTTCCGCATTTATTCAGGGAGTATTCTGGGGAATTGTTCGACCTCATACCTGCCGTCGAATTTTCTAATCGTACAGTAGGTCATCAACTCAAATACCAAACTCATGATCTGGATATATGGCACTCCACTACTGTGCGTTTCGTAGGAACTTCCTTCCACACGCTACACAACTGTAAAATGGCAATGTTTTCAAGTCAACTCGACTTGAGTGCCTTCAAAAAGTGCGTTTATCTCCACTTCAAAGGCTGGCTCCTATAACTGTAACTAGAAAACCTAAAGGCCAATGACATCTCCAAATTCGTATTCAGATGTACATATATCCAGCCAGACACAGCGTTAGCAGAAATTAAACTCTTTATACTATGTTCATTGTTAAAATATTCCAAGAATATCGCTAAAATTATACCCAATTACGAGCCTAATCTTACAACATCAGTTATGATATATTAGTATAGTTAGTCTTTAACGTTAACGTCTCACAAAACCTGTCAGTGCCCGACTTAGCAAGTTCAATTTGTTTTATAATGAAACTCTAAAAATGTTAGGTAATAATACCTATATTGATTTAACTTTTACCATATTTTTTTAACTTTTCATAAATTTAAATTCAAATTCAAAAATTCAAAATTTTGTAAATTATTATTGTAGTACAACCCAAGACAATAATTTTTAATATGTTTGTCTGTTTATTTATGTATTTGTTATCGCTAAACCAGAATCGGTTTAATTGATTTAAATGCAGTTTTCAGTATTAGATTTTGGCAAGCTATACTTATAAGGCATGTTTTATTACAATCGTTTTTTCAATAAAAAAGTACATCAGTTTAAGTGCTTATTTCGACAAATAATTGTTAAAACTGTTATTTTATACAACTGTTTTACTGAATTGTTTGAATCTTTAGCTTTCAGTTTGTGTGATGAGAAAAAACTCGAGATTGCATAATAAATGCGCCTGCCTTGCACACCTAATTATCGTCTACCTAAATACCGTATAGTTAAATATTTTCCTTCAAATACATATTTTTAAATTATAAATGAGGCCGTTGTGGAGCAGGGGCACAAGTGTGTGACTTTAAACACTACGGTTGTGGGTTCAGTTCCCATTCGGGGAAATGAATTATAATTTATTAATATTTTCATTTCGCTTTTTCTCTTGAGTAACAAGGCAAAGAGTGATGTTGAGTTCCACCCAACACGCAATGTCTCGAAAAAATCGGCGCTAAGTAGGGAACGGAGTGCCTTCACACTAGGTTCCCTCTGCCTATGCTGCTGTTTGCGGGATTTTTTAGTATAAATAATCAAACTAAAAAAAAAAGTTTTTAGGGTTCTGCTTCTCAAACGAAACCCTCGTAAGACAACTTTATTGTCCGTCTGTATAGACCATTTTATTTGAGATTGCGTTGAGATACTAAAACATAAACAGTGACATGAACGTATTCAGGTACAATAAATGGCCTTAAGTTCCGCTACTCAATATACGATGTTTTGAATTCAGACGGAAAACAGAGAAGGTAGAGACACTAGATTATTTATATCTACCATGCTATATGGAATAGAGTGTGAAACTATCACATAAAATACTAATATTCTAAAATTTCTAAAATATTACTTGGCAAGGGTTGTAAGTAAGCATAAATAAGAATTACTTAAAGTGCATTCAACTATTTGAATTCAAATTCAGTGCAAAATCTCACGGATTACAGCATTATACGAATTTGCATTTAGCCGCACCTGTAATGGAGATAACTATTATTCCTTACATTTTACATTTCCCCAAAAACCGCGTTCACATTTAGAAAATGAATATAAAAGCTATATTTACATATTTAAAATATATAATTTACTTATTTTTGAATTATGTTAATTTTATAATGCATATATTATGTAAATATTAAAACGCACGCTTGTGCCCCGCGCCGCGACTGGTTGTTTAATTAGATTTTTTGCACATATATAAAATTAAATATCAAATAAAGGGAAACTGTAGCGCAGAGGTATGTAGCTGTCAATGCGACAGGTTGTGGGTTCGATTCCCACTCGAGAAAATTAAATATTTAATGTTTTTATTTCTTTGCTCTGGTAACACGCAATGCCTCAAGAATTCGGCGTAAAATGGAAAACAGTGTCTTAATATTAGGTTCCCTCTGCCTCCCAGCAGTGCGCTGGACAGTGTGAAGCTGATTTTTTTATTTTTCTTTGCTCTGGTATCGAAGCAAAGCGCGCCGTTCAGTTCCAGCACTAAACACGCAATGCATTCAGAACTCGGCGGACTTTCCGCTCTTGGACTCGGCGGACTTCTCACTTTGAGAGGCGGAGTATCTTAACACAAGGCTTCCTCTATCGATCTCTGCGACATGCGGGTCGTGAAACTGAAAAGTAAAAAAAAAGATTTATATAAATACTATATAACAAATGCTCAAAATCTTCTCTATACACATTTAGAAACTTACCTATAGGTCCATATTTTTCCATTATCCTCTAAGAATCATTTTAATTGATATATCTGAAGTGTAAAGATGAAAATGAAAATACACTGTATTTCATTTTGTTCAGGAGTTAGCAAGTAAGTCACGCTGCATTGCGGATGTGAAGATGTTATATTGTTCGCGGTTACTTTATCTTTTATCCTGTTTTATACGAACCAGTGCTGTGTAATACAAAAATATTATTTATTATTATTATTTTAGAAATAGAATGTGTTGAGAATGAACAAATGAAAATAAATGTATTAGCAGATTATCAAAAATATTTTATACTAGCATTGTACGTTATCCGTACAATATTGTAAAAGCTAGAGAGGTATGGAAATGATAATGTAATGTAATTTTATGAAAGCTTCACGCTGTATCATGTACATGGCAGGGTAGGCAGGGGGAAACTGATAAATTACTTTACTCTCTACTTTCCGCTAAATTCTGGAGGCATTACGTATTGAGTGACGGAACTCAACGCCGCGCTTTGCCTCTGCACTAGAGCGAAGTAGAGAAAATATAAATGTAAATAAATATTTCATTTCCTCGTGTGGGGATCGAATCTACAACTATACAGTCATACTTTGTGCCCCTGCGCCACGACTCACCTCTAATGTTACAAATACTTATACTATAATATTATATGGTGAGAATAAAAAAGGTTTTATTCTTTCTGTTACATTTGTCAAAATAATAATGAAATTTGTTAATAATATTTAGTTATAAATATTTAGGGGGAAATTTTATTCTAAATTGTATTTTCATTAAAAACTTTTTTCTTATATCCATTTTCCATGTTTAAAATTCCAAAGCCAACGAACGACTTTGAATTTAATCTAGTAATAAATGTAGTAATAGTTTAGTAACATATTCATGCAACGCAGTGAATTCTGCATTGCATGAATATGTTTAATCCATTGCCGTCAGATTGTTTTTTTTTTTTTCATATGAGTTTTTGTAAGTACATACGTTCGTTTATATTTTTCATTTCCATCGAGGCCAGTCGCAACGCAGAGGCACAAAGTGTGACTGTAAAACCGACTGGTTGTGGGTTCGATCCCCACTCGAGGAGATGAAATATTACTTAAATTTATATTTCCATTTCTTCGCTCTGGTGTCCAGGCGTAGCGCGGCGTTGAGTTCTGCCACTCAACACGCAATGCCTCCAGAGTTCGGCAGAAAGTGGGGAACAGAGTGTGTTAACACTAGGTTCCCTCTGTCTACCCTGCTGTATGCGGGATACAGCGTAAAACTGATTTATTTATTTTTTATTTTTATATATTTCATTAAAATTTTTTAATCATTAATATGTTGAACCGGTTGTTATGGTCTATCAACAGATTAGAAGGCTGTTAAGGAAAATTCCTCTTAGACATAAAATAAATCTCAGTTGATTCGTAAGTTGTCGGTGTTGATTAAAATTATAATTGTATGAATCTTAAAATCTATATAAACATTCATAATTTTAATATTTTAAATTTAATTCTTTATTATAAAGCAACGACTGAATATAATAAACTATTCGTGGTTTTAGCAAATATCTAGATGTAAGTTTTGAAACCACATTATTATTCATCCCATTATTCAAGTTGTTGTGAATAATAAGTTAAGAAAGCAAGCTAGTCTGGAAAGTTTTGATACTGCAATTATTTTGGTATATGAACAACACTGAGACTTTACCGTCTTCAAGGAAACTTAATAGGGGAGAGGGGGGCACATTCGAACGATTTTTAAACTTTGTGTCATATCTAAAAATCCTACAGTTTTTAACTTCTTTACTATTTCACAATGCTTAGTCCAACTATTGTGCCACAAAATCGTTGCAACATATGTAGAAAAATATATAAGTTAAAGATGCAATATCAATTTTAGTAGCAGTAGTCAAATGTTCAAAGCTGCCCCCCTTCCGGGGTACCTTTGAACATGTATGGGGCAGTTTTGAACTATCATCGAATACAATGAAATTAAAAGACTTATCAAACTTTTAAATAACTTTATTAATAAACTTAACATTAGAAACGATGGAGATCAAATATCAGTACCATGTTAACTTAATTAAATAATAGAATTTAATAATATTTTTTAAATAAACAGCTTACTACCCTAATTTTAACTTAGAAAAATTAAAATTAAAGGAAAACATGGATGTAGTACGTGACGTAACCAGCAAGTGAAATGTGAGGAAGTAGTCTACGTAAGAAATAAAAATCAACTTCACGTTTTATCCCGCAAACAGCACGGTAGGCAGAGGGAACCTAGTGTTAAGACACTCCGTTCCCCACTTTCTGCCGAATTCTGAAGGCATTGCGTGTTGGGTGGCAGAACTCAACTAAATAAATATAAATTTGTAATAAATTTAAGTAAATATTTCATCTCCTCGAGTGGAGATCGAACCCACAACCAGTCGGTTTTACAGTCACACTTCGTGCCGCTGCGCCATGACTGGCCTCAAGTCTAGTCTACGTAAGACTTTTGAAAAACTAACGTAGCACTTGTCCTCTTTCTCAGGAAAGAAAAAATATACAAGCTACTTTTTTACTATTCACAGATGATGAGACATTCGCTAAAACGAAGTCTCCAATATTTATTAAGTTGTAGTCTAATTATATTTCGTAGTCTTCATACGCACCTATCAGTATCTTCATTCTCTTCACAGTAAATTGTCACTTCCTTTTCTGATTCCAAATGCATTTTTGAGTCAGTTTCTTCTTCTTTTTCTTTCTAAAGAAAAGTTTAGTATAGTTTTGTTTTTCTTTCGCGGTATTTTTTTACATATAATAATATTCAAAACTGCCCCCTTTATTTTGTTCAAAGCTGCCTCAGTGGTAATAAAAAAATTACAAACGTTTTTTTTTTTCAAGTAAAAGTTTAAAAATTGTAGTAATTTCTAGTTTATTGCATGATATATGAAACATTCTAACTAAAAGAGGAAAAAATAAAACCATATACCTTGAATTGGATCCCTGCGATCCTTACGCGTTTATTTAAAAATGTATAAAATTTTACTCAAAACCAAACATTCCTCGTAACTCAACAACTGGTTCTCATATATAAGCGGTGACAAGTGACACGTGTGCAGATTAGTGCTGCCACTACTCAAAAAAAAATTATCAAAATTTCTTTTTAAAATAGCTCTGTTAACACATATTTTCAAAGGTGCCCCTGTTCTAAGCTCCCCCCCCCCTCTCCCCTATACTTAATTAGAGAAAAAATATATAAAATTTATACCATGTCTATTATGTAGGTACTGTGGCAGGTTGTGAGTTTGATTCCTAATCGAGGTATTTAATATTATCACAACCTCACCCTGGTGCCAAAGTTGTCACTTGTTGCACCAGAGCGAGTCAATGAAAATTATTTTTTTTTATCAGCTTCACGCTGTATCCCGCACACAGCAGGGTAGGCAGAGGGAACCTAATGTCATAAGACACCCCATTCCCCACTTTCTGCCGAATTCTGGAGGCATTGCGTGTTGAGTGGCAGAACTCAACGCCGCGCTTAACCTTGACACCAGAGCGAAGAAATGGAAATATTAATTTAAGTAAATATTTCATCTCCTCGAGTGGGGATCGAACCCACAACCAGTTAGTTTTGCAGTCTCACCTCGTGCCGCTGCGCCATGACTGGCCTCATTATAATTATATATACTCATTAAAATTATATAAATACTTCCAATCATGTTTTTATTACTTTAGAAAAATATCAATAAAACTTTTGTATTGATTTCCTCATATCAAGTAGTAACACTTGCATTACCTTGCTTCATACTACCAATAGATGAGTAAATTGAAGCGCATGTTGTACTCGTATATTGTAGCTCTGTGCAACATCTCGTTCACTTACAAAAGGATATTGATAAATTGAAAACCATCGGTACAGCGTATCTTTGAGATCGAGATGATCTTATATCGGTAACGTCTATTCAGCTGTATTTGTTTCTATTTCTAGTTCTATTATGGGAATATATATTATAGAGATATATATTACAGAACCTTTATTGAGGACATATTATTGAGGCTATTCGTGGCGCAGGGGCACAAAGTGTGACTGTAAAAGTGTAAGTGTGACGGTTGTGGGTTCGATCACTTTTCCATAAAAATTTCGGCGTAGCTTGGTGAGAACCTATGGTTTAGTGTTCGGAGCGCCTAGTCGGTTTCCAGGGGCGCGGGTTCGAGCCCCGCTATGTTCAATTCTTTATAGGTTTTCTTGATAAGTATTTAATAAATAGTTTAGTATTTCTTTCCTAACACTTTAAAAAAATCTCAATAATCCTTAATGACCTTATTATTTTATATCTTATCTGTTTTAATAAATAAATTCCTTTTTACGATTACGATGAGCTCAAGTGGACTTATAAATGACGCTCGAAGTTCCCACTATACCTAATCTTAGATATTAAATTTACTGCCTCGACGATAAAATCTTAACATCAATATTTTATATACTGGTGATAATTCAAGAATAATGTGTAAGCGAGGCACGTTTTATATGTCTCTATAGACTTCGCACAATATATAATTGTATGCTTAAAACATATTTATTCGTTTTTTTAACGATAAATAAATAAAATAAATCAGCTTCACGCTGTATCCCGCACACAGCAGGGTAGGCAGAGGGAACTTAGTGTTAAAACACTCCGTTTCCCACGTTTTAATGATACTTTATAAAATATTAGTTGCACAAGCGTGACACTATAAATGCGGTGGCTTAGAGTTTAAATCCCACTTAGGGGAGATAGAATATTTGACATTTTCATTTCTTTGCTTAAGTAATAAATAAGACAAAGCGCGGCATTGAGTTCCGTCAGTCAATATGCAATGTTTCAGCGGAAAATGAGAAATGGGGTGTCTTAACACCAGGTTTCCGCCGACTACCTTGCGGCAGCATATGCGGATACAGCATGAAGATAAAAAAAGAATCATACGGCTAGGTAGCATTCGAAAAGTAGCGCTAACAAACAAACAGATAAAAATAAAACAATAAGAATAAAGACGAGAGAAACCGATACATCTTTTTAAAAGCTTTTGACTTTTACAAAAAAATCAATTCATATCACAATTTTGTCTATAGCACTTCGTTTTTATACATTATAATCAAGTAAACTTATAAATTTCAAGCTTAAATTGCGACGAAAAACCACTACCTCTAATTTGATTGTAGAGTTCAATTATATTTGATGTTCCGGCCCTAGATTAAACAATACGAACAAAGACGATCACAGAGTGATATAACACAGCACCGGTAGGTTCTCACCCTTCCTTCCAAAATTTTTAATTTCAAATTATGACAACGCTCGAAACGAAGTTATAATGGAATAGGTAGGCTATATAATCTAAAACGAGTATATGTAAACAAGATATGTTAAAAATAAAATAAAACAATTGAAAATATTTAGGTTAGTTAGATTAATAACATGAGGTTAGTCGTAGCACAGGGACAAAATTGTGTGACTATAAATATGACAGATTGTGGGTTCGATTCTCTCTCAATGAAAAATTTAAATTTAAGTTCCGTCACGCAACACGCAATGCATCCAGAGCTCGGTAGAAAGCGGAGAGCGGAACACTAAGCTCCATCTGCCTACTACTTTACATTTTTACTCATGTTACATGTTAAACACAAATATCCATTTCTTAGATCCTTATAACACATAAAAAATAAGTACTATATTTAAAATTAAACATTCTGTTATCATCCCGTATGGTCTAGTGGCTAGGATACCTGGCTTTCACCCAGGAGGCTCGGGTTCGATTCCCGGTACGGGAAAACAGTCTTTTATTTATTTTTTTAATATTTGTATAGTTATACAAGCGGAAACAAACATATTTTTATGTGAAATTAAATATTTTTGTAAGTTTCAATAATAAGTCTTTTAATTGTTGTCAAAAAATTTATTTGTCAATTTTAACGTGAGTATCGTATTGTGTCCTTTCTACTAAGTAACTACTTTCTAAAAAGATATATTCATTTATTAATAAAAATAATAAAAACCATTCATTTGTTTAATAAAAGTAGCAAGGGACAGATATAAAAAGTAATGTTACATTAAACCTATTTAAGCAATGCAAATTCTAATCAAAACAATAAAATAATCTATGCCAGTCCGGATTTAATCTCCATTTCGAGAGTTCCAGACAGTAGCAACATTAAAAGGGCAACGTAGGTCACAGTAAACATTAGCTTCCCTCTTTTTAGATCCAATAACGGCCCATTTATACGAATAGATGCCCCAAATGATTCCAAATGCCTTCCACACAAAAGTCGAGATCTACTTTTTTTAATTATAACTTAAGTTTTTTTAATTTTTCGCTGCATCCAATCTGGTGTCATAAGCCGTTCTCAAGTTTCTGTCCAATTTTCGAGACATTGCGTGTTTGACTGAAGGAACTTAACGCCACGCTTTGTCTTCTTTACCAGAGCGAGAAAATGAAAATAATTTCATTTTCTCGATTGAAAATCGAACCCACAACCGTCTCAAAGTAACAAAAGTCGTATCTGATAAAACTATACTATAGCTTAGTATAAATTTAGATATCTTTTATGACATGCAATAAAGTTATAAAATTACCTATAAATAAATATATAAATAAATAATTGGCACATACTGTAAAATATGTAATTATCGTCGTTTTCGTTTCACTTGTCTTTTGAATATAAGAAATATAAAATATATTTTTATTCATAGAGTATTTAATACTCGTAGTCAATGCGTTTGTCTGTTTCAAAATAGCTTTTAAAAATACTGTTTTTTACTTTCCCACACACACGCAGGAAGATAGGCGGAAGGATCGCCTGATAAGGAAGACCTGATATTAAGACACTCCGTTGCTCATTTTTCGCTGAATTCTGGAAGCATTGCATGTGGAGTTTAGACTCAACACTGTGCTCGACCCCGCAATGAAGAATATGAAAATATTAAATATTTCGTTTCCTCGAATTTGAATCCCACAACATGTCGCGTTTACAGTCACACTTTGTTCATCTACGCCACAACTGAACTAAAACAAAATCTATATGCATATTTTAAAAATACCGGAGATGCCGTGAAAGAGGTCACCATACTCATATCATCTATTTACATACATTAATAGCAAAATAATACCAGCATATTTCATTTTATCCCTTTAGGTTCTGACCTTACAAAAATTGGCTCCACTCCCACTAAGAATAACGAAGACTGTTGCGCTTTAATTTTTTTTAATTCATTTTACTACCGCAGAGGTTCGTGTCTCGGCTTGAACTTTTAGTAAACTTTGATTAACTTGTTAAAGTTTGAGGAAAACCATGAGGAAAAGAACTAAGCTTTTGGTGTTTTACTCTATACAGTGCTTTTTACGTTCAATTAAATTAAAGTCATTTTTATAAAAGAAAATGAAATGTTTTATATTTTTTAGTTATAATCTGGTTTAATTTTGACATAAAGCGCCGAATACTACAAAAATTATGACACAATCCAAGAATCACGTTAATAAGTGATATTATTAGTAATATAAGAGGTCAGTTATTTAATGATTGTTAAATTTCTTTGAGTATTATCAAAATTTTATACCCTTTTTTTTGTTATTTTTTTAGCTTCACGCTGTATCCCGCAACCAGCAGTAGGAAGAGGGAACCTAGTGTTAAGACACTCCGTTTCCCACTTTCCGCCAATTCCGGAGGCGGAACTCAACGCCGCGCTCTTCCCTCAAAACCAGAGCGAAGAAATGAAAATATAAACGTGTAAACGAGTGGAGATCGAATCCGCAACCAGTCGATTTACAGGCACACTTTGTGCCCCTGCGCCACGACTGGCCTACCTACACTTATAGACATTTATAGCTCATTGTATGTATAAAATAAAATAAAATTAAAGATAAATGATGTACTAGGTAAAGTAGGTAAAATAATACAGCTATTATGCGACTAATATACAAGCAATAAATCTTTTTAAATCATGTTTGAAAAGATTGGCCATTATTATAAATTACATAGCGTTCACGTTATCTATTAGTCATATTGATATTTTTATTAGATATGCCAGGAAGCTATGCAACAAAAATAACATATAATCGTAACTTTTAACTACTAGTTTAGAGGCTAGGAAACCTGGCTTTCACCCAAAAGAGGTTTGATTCCCGGTACGGAAAATAACATTATAATTGGTTTTTAATTTTGTAAATTCATGTTTATTAATTATAATAAAATCGTATACAACAAAATAATTCAGTAACAGTTAAATAATTTAATTACATTAAAAACGATTAGTTTATTATATAGAGTGGAAAGATCTGCGCGTCTTTTACGGGAGCAGCATATAGGTACCTACCGTTCCTAAAAAAATATGAAGGTTCCTCACCATTTTATCATATAAATGATTTATATTAACATTTAACTCTTTTTCTATTTTATTTTATACGAGATCCTCAACAAGCAAAGGCAAGCCATACCTTTAATTAAAACAAGCTGTGACATCTCAGCGCTCCAAGTACCGATCAAACCCATTAGCGACTGATCGAAGTAATTAAGAGGACGGAACGACACATTTTGATCAACGTGTTGTTTTGTTTTCATTCTTTTCAATTATAAGTTTTCAAGTTATTCTTTTTAATTGTACAGTGCCATTGCATGGTAAAAAATAATTGCGTATAATTATTTCTATAAATCAGCTTCATGCTGTATCCCGCACACTGCAGTGTAGGCAGAGGGAACCTAATGTTAAGACACTCCGTTCCCCTTCTGCCGAATTCTGGAGGCATTGCGTGTTGAGTGGCAGAAATCAACGCCGCGCTTGTCCTCGACACCAGAGCGAAGAAATGGAAATATAAATTTAAATAAATATTTCATTTCCTCGAGCGGGGATCGAACCCACAACCAGTCGGTTTTACAATCACACTTTGTGCCCCTGCGCCACGACTGGCCTCATTATTTTTATAACACTTATAAATTAAAATAGGTTATGATAACCCACTGTGGACAGCATCTGATTGTAATCATGACGGATAGCGAGTTTGATTCTTACTTGCGGGAATGATTTTTTTTTCTTTTCCCGCTGCATTTCAAAAGAGATACTAAATTTTCTCGGCCTTTCACTCTATGCGATATAGATCGTAAAGACGAAAATGTTAATTCTAATATTATATTCTGAAATAAACGAAATTGCTAATATATTTTATCACTAGCGAACCCGCTATATTAGCATGCATAATTTAAAAAATGAAAATTTGGCAGTAGGTAACAGGTCAAACAGTTCTTCAGAACACTCCCCATGATAAATGCGATAGAGAACGCACAGCGAGGAGACGTCTCTACGCAAAGCCAAAGTTGACACTTTGGCTTAAAAAAAAACCTTTAATAAATATTACGAATATTTATTAATGGCTTTTTTAAGGCTCGTATAGTTTAAGCGACGAAGATACTTTAAATTAGTAGTTAATCTTTACTAATTAAAAGTCTTTACGTAACGGAACGTAGCTGAAATGAGCGAAAAGTGAGAAATGGTGGGAGTAATTGCTGAGTTTCTCTACCTATCCTAAAAAATAGAATTGTGTTGATTTATAAAGTACGCTCTATATTTTTTTATTTGAAAGCTAGCTCGGAATTACATTTTAGATTTATGTATATTACATACAAATGAGAACAAAGTGTTGAACTAGACATTATATTATAGCGCATTTGTCCTAATATCTTGCTCATATATCTTTACTGTTCATATTAACCTCATATATCACAAGCGATTTGATAGTTGACATTTTTTTTTTAATTTTAAGATTTTATTTCAAGTATATCGCTGTGAGGATACGTATAGTCTAAACATACACAGTTTGGCAAAATGTAGATAACGGAGTGACTCGATACTACTTTTCTCTCTGTTTACCCTGCTTTGCCGAAATAAATGTGGAACTACATAATGAAATATAATTTAAGTTAAATTGAGGCCGTCATAGCTCGATGGTACAAGGGCGTAACTGTGAGCGACAGTTGTGGATTCGCTTCCCATTTTGTCAAATTAAATATTTAATATTTATATGTTACGCACAGCTAAAAAATAGCTAACTTCACATTTATTCCGGCCACTCAAGTAACAGAGTCTTGAATTCGAGCAGAGAAGTGTCTTAAACTTAACATTGCTTTCTTGGTTCTTTGCTTATTCTGCTGTTTGCGGGATAAAGCGTGAAGTTAAAAATAGCTAGATAATAAAAAAAGTATTGGTATCAGTATAAAAATATTATTAAATCAGCTTCACGCACACAGCAGGGTAGATAGAGGGAACCTAGTGTTAAGACCCTCCGTTCCCCACTTTCTGCCGAATTCTGGAGGCGTTGCGTGTTGAGTGGCAGAACTCAACGCCGCGCTTTTTGCCTTAAGACCAGAGTCAAGAAATGGAAATATACATTTAAGTAAATATTTCATCTCAAGTGGGGATCGAACCCACAATCAGTCGGTTTTACAGTCACACTTTGTGCTTCTGCGCCACGACTGGCCTCTATCAGTATAAGGCATTAACTTATATGTTGTACACATTCAAAATGTAACTATATAGTGGATGGCTAAAAATAAACAATGAAACGTTAGCGAATACCACAATGTGGCTGTTATTATTTAGTTGTGACTATTTGGTGTAAAAAATCATAATAAATAGCTTCCAATGGTTTAATTTAACCACAATAATATAATATTTGATTGTTTATGTTTAATATTGTGATATTAGGTTTATTTTAGTCGGTATCACTATATTAGGATTAGTAAAATTTAGGCGTACAAATATTTTTTTCTTGATATATCAAATCTAATCAACAATTTATATTTTCAACAGAAATCATTTTTACGAATTTCAAATAAAACAAGCGCTTTAATAATAGTAAAAATAATGTCAAGAATTGTTGAAATGTAATCATATTATGTATAAATATTTGAACGTTCATTTTATAAACAACAAAGAGACTAAATGTGTAAATAACATTCAATTACTAAAACATTAATTAAAACTTGCTCTCTGGTTTTAATAAAAAAATATTGGTCAATATTAGAAATTATTTTTTTTTAAATTTCACACTGTGTAGCTGGCAAAAGGAACATGAGAACCTAGCATTCAGATACTCTGTTCCCTAGTTTTACACCGAATTCTGGAAGCATGGCTGGTGTTGGTTGACCACGACCAGGATACTAAACACAAAAATTTTAAAAATAGATATAGAGAGAAAGTAGACTAAAAAATAGACTTAGAGAGAAAATAGACTAAAACATAGACTTAGAGAGAAAATAGACTTAAGAAATAGAAAAATAGAAAAACAAAAAAAATTGAATTTTGATTATCAAATTATGTTACATTTTAACTATCAGTATAGAAAAATATAAAGTACATTCCACACGTATAAAACCAGACATTTATTACACTTAAATATTCTACGAATATCGTAGCTTGTAGAGTAACGTCTGAACCCAAGTGGTTTTTATTTAAGTTCTAAAGTTTTCATTCATTTTAAACTTCATATTTAAGGTAATTTTGTAAGTACTTAAAATTTATTTAAGAAGATTGTTCGGTGTAAATTATGTTGTTTATTTTTTTAGTAGTTATGATAGACAAAGAGACCCTGGGAACCTGGTGTTAAGACACTCCGTTTCTATTAAAACCCTTCTGTTCTTCATTTTCCGCCTAATTCTAAGGGATATTGCATGTTGAGTAGCGGAACTCAATGTTGCCCTTTGCCTAGAGTAGGGAAATAAAATATTGAATATTCCCCCGAGTGGGAATCGAATACACAACCGTCGCACTTAGAGTCGCACGATTGCGGCCCTGCGCCACGGCGGCATGTAATTGTTCATGTCAATAAATTGATTTAATATCTATAGGTATTTATAAAACTCTTCGGCTACTGGGTATCTGTACAGACAAGGCACAGATGAAACTACTAGGCTTCGACAGTTGAAATTTCGTACCCATTTATGGGTTAGGGAGTATAGGGAATATATATATATATATATTAAGAAAAAACTAAATTTTCTATTTTATTCGTAAAACATTAGCACACAAAGTTGCAGTTGATGACTAAGTAGTCTGGCCAAAAAGAAAGTCGATGATTAAAGAACTTTAATAATGATTTTTATAACTAAAATGGTACTAATTTTCTGTAATTTATATCTTTCTCTTATTTCTCGAATATATGAGATCAACTATTGTTAGCGTACTCGTGTAAAAGAGGGTAGATTTAGGTGGAAAATAACTATAAAAGCAGTGGAATTGTGTCAATCGGGGGCACTCGCTTGTAAGTAACGGCCCCTGTTGGAAGGAAACTAGTGTGAAGTATTGTTAGTAGGTGATACATATCACTTATTGCAATTACATAGTATCTCTTTCAAAATAGTTTAGAATCATATAGACGATGTGTGTTTTTAACGTGTTTCTTGAAAAACGTTACCCGCTTCCGATTTTTAACACTATGTCGTAGAAAAGTCAAATTAAAATTCAACTGTAGGTATATAAAAAAATATGAAAATTCTTATTGATTTGTTATAATATAAAGCAAATCAAAATATCTTAAATTTTTTGACTCTCTCCCACATTTAGAGTACAGACAATATTTTATTTCATAACTGATATAAATATGAAATAAAATACTGCTGCATACCTTTAAAAGTGGTGGTCAGATGGTTTTAAATAAGTAAATAAATGAAAATCTATTTGAGTCAACTTTAATTTAAATTGAAAGCATTCCTTGCCAAGTACTAAACTTGACAGAAATACACAAACGACTAGTGCAATGCTTAATTTGCTTATTGCTTGAATTTGTTGAAGTATTTTGGTTATTTATTTTTGTATAAACAATAAATATATTCTTGGGTATTCGAGTTGACAGAGAAAACTTAGTGTCAAGACACTGTCTGTTAAATGTCGGAGTTCAATGGCATGTTGTGTGTTACCAGAACGGAAAAATGAAACACTACACAATCATCGTATACAGTCAGACACAAGTCTGGTTGCATCGAGATTGCCTCAATTTTTTTTAGTCGGTTTGTTTATTATATTTAAGTTCATATCCCAATTATACTAAGTTTTTGTTAATTTTTAATTAAGCTCTATCTATTTGAATTATAACAATTATGAAAAAAAAATATTTGTAATAGTATATTTATTTTAAAATATTTGCTAGATTTATAAAATATAAAAAAAAACATTCGTGACACTAACATACGTAAACATACGTAAACCTTGTATTGCATATTTCTGCTTAGTTTATAAATACAGGCCAATTACTCCAGATATATTTAATTGAAATAGAGATACCACAGACCATGGAAAATGGTCGGACGATAGAGCTAGAGGCTCCTTCCTCGTTCCTCGCACGCGTCGGCTAATAAATACGAGATAATGGCGGAACACTGTCTATTACGTCGAGGTTTATCGAAGCTGTTTTTGTGGAAAGAATGCCTTCTTTATTTTCCTTCTATCGATATTTTTTTAAGATCCATTCAGCTTATTTAATTTGTGATGGTTATAAAATAATAATTCCAGAATTTGTGTTGTCAAATACGAATAATGTTAGAATGAGATTGGTTTTTGTTAGTGTTTTTGTTTGGAAAGCATGTAGTTATGATTAATATACATATTATGTAATTTATGTTTATGTAGCAGGGTAGGTATGTCGTAGGGAACCAAAATTCTGGGGACATTGCGTATTGAGTAGAGAAACTCGCCGCTTTCTGCATGCTTTCAAAATGTATGGAGAGGAAGAAAAGTCATGTAATATATGACCAATGAATAGAAAAACCATAGCCAAATCACACTTGAGTAGAACGTCATCGAAGCGATTGCGACGATAGCATCATGACGAGTTAGCCACCATGTCAGTGGCTAACACGTCGCCAATTCGCCTTTTTTGGCATTTACACGCGGATAGTAGCGTTCTTCTTTTATACCCAAACTAGCGGACCCGGACACGGCTTCGCCCGCTTAAACTTTACGAATGCTTATTAGATATATTTAGGAAATTATTTTTGGATATATCTAACTAATTTAAATGAAAAAAATATAAGTAAACGTAACCATAGTAAAATATTAATAAAAAAACCAAACAAAACCAGCTACATTATTAATATTATCAAAGTAAAATATATATTTAAAAGAATTAAAATTAAATATGTTACATGCTATGTTTTTGCAAGTACATGTGGTTATTTACATAATTCTCAAATACAATATATATATATATATATATATATATATATATATATATATATATATATA
>JAATLQ010035316.1:0-28220 GCA_013421005.1 Heliconius erato x Heliconius himera
TAAATGGCCTCTTTGAAAAAATATACCAATTAATATTGATAAAAAAAAATCATTATTCTATTATCGTTATCATATTTATCACCACACTGTTCTTCAAATATATACTCGCCGGTTGCGCGCTGGTAGCTATTGGGGGATAAAATATTATGATATCACATTATTTATGTATTGTAAAATAAATCAAAAGTTTATAAAAAAATATTATACAAGTAATTTTCCACATACACTACGAGAGTGTCTTATTAAAAATACATTACCTATTTTTATTTTTGTTTAATAAAAGAAACTGCATTTTCTCTTTTTTAATATAAAGTATCATTTTTATAAATAATCTTTGGGTAGAGAAAATTGTTGAGAGATGTTAATAATAACAATTGTATGGCCTAATATATCGTTAGTGGGTTCAAGTCTCGCTACATTAAATGCTTAATGTTTCGTAATATTTAATTCAATTTTCTTTTTTAGGGTTCTGTACCTCAAAAGGTTCTTATTAGGATCACTTTGTTGTTCGTCTGTCATTCTGACAGGACCATTTATTTCAATATTGCGTAGAGGCATCAAGCTAAAATTTATATCAAATATTTGAGTCTGTGGTCTCTTGAAGCGCAGAAAAAATCAAGCTTCAAAATTTATGCAATCAAAAGATACGAGCATTTATTCAACGGTTTTCTTGAATTTTATGTGAAGTTACCCGCGTAATCAAAAATTATAGGGTACTTCCCGTGGACCTACATGTACAAAATTGTATGAAATAAGAATTTACAGTACAAATAAAGAAAAAACCCAAAAAGTGAAAATTTATACACATAAAAAAATTATAAACTTATATTTCTTATATTTCACCAAATTCCATACACTTTTGTATTAGCACCTCAAATGACAGCAGTATATTATGTACAACGAAAAGTTGGACGTTTGTCCAAATAAAGGTAAAATTTTCAATAAACTTCAGTTTTTGTATTCTGCCAGTACCAACGATTGCTCTACATCAAACAGACAAAAGATCCACCAGACACAAAGTTCAACACTATACGTTGTTCATGTCAGCAATCCATCTTCTTCCCGTCGGATGCGCGAATACGTCTTCTGAACTCCAACAAACAAATAGATGAACGATATAAAACCGACGAAATTGTAGCAAACAAAAACAAATTATAATTAGTCTGGATTATTGGTATAAAATGTAATATTTTTATAAGGTACTGGAACTTGTTCTTGTTTCTTATTATATAAATTGTTTCACCATTCAACACGCAATCTCAAATTGAAGTGTATTTACAATATATTCTTTTTTGTCTTTACCATATCTAGAATACAATGTAAAGCTGAAAATAATGAATAAAATTAAACCTGAAAAACCAGTTAAGTGTGAGTCTTGACAGACGGACAACAAAGTGATCCTTTCAGGGTTCCGTTTTCATCTTTTAAGGTAGGGAACCCTAAAAATTTAACCTTCTACTTCTTATTTCTTTGCTTATCTATACCATAGATAACATAAGTGTGTGTATTCTCTCAAAATAACTCACTCGAGAGTAATCAAAAATAAGAACTAATTTTCATTTCATTAATGTAAAAAGTACTTCAACTTATATTTATTTCTTTTTGATTTGATAATTTGTAGAAGGTATCTTTGTTAGCTTTACTTTTTATGACTTATGTTAAATTTGACGTAAAAGTTTCTCTTCACTACAGAAATAAATTAAATGTTTTTTTTTGCCGCTTTACACTTTTTTAAATAGCAGGGTAGGCAGAGGAAAGCTAGTGTCAAAGATATCCGCTACCCACTTTCCGCCAAATTTTCGAGAAATTGCGTTTTAAGTGGCGAAACATAAAGCTCCTCTCTCAGAGCGAGGCGAGACAGAACAATATAATTTGAAACTGGGATTTGGAAGTCCCAGTAAGACACTTCCGTTCCTCATTGTAAATTGCCTTATTTCCGAGGCATTCATGTTGAATTTTTTAATTTTTTCTTTCTGGTAACAAAGCGAAATGTGGCGTTGTGCTCTACCACTCAATGCTTAATCTGAAAAAATCCGCGGAAAATAGGAAACAGAGTATCTCAATATTAGATGTCCTCTGGCAATTCTGCTTTATGCAGGATACAGCGTGAAGCTGATGATTTATGATTAAGCTGATAATTATAGGTGCGACCTGTAAAGTCATTTTGAATTGCGCTACCTGTATATTAATATATCCATAATATGTCAAGGACCATAAAATTTTAAACTTCAAAGACAGCTAAAGTTATTATAAAATCGTCACGTTAAATTTTCAGTTAACAAGTTTGGGTACACTTGTATCACGAAGTAGCGATCCAAAGGCCAAAGTTTTGAAAACGGATTTTTTTTCCAGAGTCTTAAAAAACGCGACGTCATTAACTTACGGCTGTCCTTCGGGTCACCGGGACTCGAGGGCTCTTTATACAGAGAGCTCCTCCGTGTCAATAATAAAGTCCTCAAATAATGTAGACGAAGCATCTGTTTGTATCTGACACTCCCAATTGTATACTAACTAACCACGAACAGTACAATACTGAAAGAAATTACTAATGCAAGATATTTTATGTAGGCTTTTATTTGTTTTAAATTCCGACGTGACGAAGTGAGACAGCGTCAACTGTGAACGCGATGATTTTGGGTTCGATTTCCACTCGGGAAATAAATTATTATTTTTATTTTCTCACTCAACTAATAAATAAATTAAAATTATTCAGACATTTTTAAGTTTTATTTTTTCTGTATTGCTGTAGCAAAAAATCATATTATTCATCTTTTTAATACAAAAAAAGGAATTTGTCATACATGTTCGCTTTTTTCTACCTTCCGGATCCGCCCCTTTCAAGGTAAGCTGGTTGAAGTGGACAAAACTGTCCAAATGAAACTCACTAGGATAAGTTTACAACAATACAAATACAGATACTACGTCGGTCGGTTACAGCTTAGTATCTATAGGCCGATACATGGTTAAACATATAGAACAGACGGCTTAAATATCAGTTGTTAACATATTAATATGTGTAGGTTTTTTTTCTGTTTTACGGCTTAACCCACATTTAGTAGAATAGGCAGAGAGCTTATTGTTGAGACACTCGGCTCTCCACTTTCTGCTGCATTCTGGAGGCATTGTGTGTTGAGTAGTCGAACCCACAACCTGTCGCGTTTGCAATCACACATTTGTGTCCCTGCGCCACGACTGGCCTAATTATTATGTAAATTTTATCCACAAAATACCAAGAACGCTTATAAATAAATTACTTGTACGTAACAGATCACAGAAGTATAAATATTGTAACAAAAATATTTTCCTAAAATATACACTTATTGTGACGCAGTGGGACAGCTTATGACAATCCCTACTCGGGAAAATGCTTATAATTAAGTATATTTTTATTTTTCGCTCTGGTAGCCAAAGTGTGGCGTTAAATTCCACCACCCAACAGGTTATGTTCCTAAAATTGCATGGAAAATGAATAAAAGAGTGTCTTAAGATGGGATTCCTATGCTTAACTTGCTATGCGGGAAAGACCGTGAAGCTTTTTTTTTCTATAGGTAGGTAGGTACTCTATCTCTTACGTAGTTCACACTCTTCACGATGATAATAAACGCGTTAACTAATTACACTGACGAGTTGCTGATATCATTTATTAGACGAAGATCATGTATTTATAGTTGTTGTTAACATATTTAACATTAGTATAAACATCTTCAAATATATTCATAGTCATTCATAGTCATCGAAGAAAGAAATTCTAATTTTGGAAGAGATTTTTACTGTTTGTTTACTGTTTCCCGCATCCCACCACAGTAGATAGAGATGAAAATAATTCAGCCACCCGAGTGGGAATCGAACCTACAGTTGCCACATTTACAGTCAAACGCTGTGCCGCTACGTAATGTTGGCCTTTAATTATGTTATTAATTTAAAGTTAAAGTATAATATATGATACATGTAAATATAGTCTTATTCATTGTTTATCTAATATATATTTAAAATATTTTTAATTTATTTGAGGCCAGAAGTGGCGCAGAGGCGTGTTGCTTTGCTCTGGTGTCGAGACAAAAATCAGCGTTGAGTTCCACCACACGATTCGGCGGATGGAAAAATGGAGAGATAAACTTTTTAAAAGACAGCTGATACTACAGCGCCAAGCTACTCTTCAGTACAAACTCGGCTGCTTTGGAGGACGGATGTATGCTCCTCCGTATTAAGGTTACCGTTCGACGAAAACCTAAAGTTAATAAAATATAGTGAATTAAATAAAATTTTATTACATACACTAAAATGTAATTTTAATGTGAGAAAGTGTGTTTTAAAGGTTCAGTGAAGTTTTTATTATATTTTTGGAACATATTAAAGGAAAAGTGGAGGAAATGGGATGTAAGTAACGTGATGGGTTATGTTGCTCATATCCACATATTGTGGACCCCTGGCATTGAACCAATTTACTTTATTACTTCAGGCCTGTGACTTTACCCACATGTATACATACATTCGTACATATATTTTCAATACACTTGGAACATGATTACAGAAAATAAATCAGAAAATATACATTTAAGTAAATATTTCATCTCTTCGAGTAGGGATTGAACCCACAATCAGCCGGTTTTACAGTCACACTTTGTGCCTCTGCGCCACGACTGGCCTCAATTCGATACATAGATATATATAATTTAAAGTTATAATTACATATTGTAAAATAAAAATATTAGTAAAAGGCGCAGAGTAAGAGACAATAACTGATTTTCATTTTTTCGCTCTTGTAAGAATAAAAAGTGTGGCGTACAGTTCCGCCTCATAACAATGTCTTGAAAATGAATGCTATGTCTTAAAAATAACCATTAAATATTTTGTATTCTATATAATATTTATTTAATGTAAGTCTGAATCAACTGCTGCCATCTTTTTATTATTGTATTACACACATTGTTTGGGACAACACTACAAGATTACTTTTTAAAAATTAATATAAAAATAAAGTAAACCATAATTACTTTTGCGGAATTAATTTTTTTATAGTGAAAGAATTAGGCATTTCCACAATAAAGGAGATTTTTCAAAGGTTTTTTTTCCATGTAGGATACGAGGCTTTGATGTTTGGAACGGTGTTACATATTAAACAGCGTGTATATTAGCATATTTTTTTAATTAATAGGTAGGTAGGTAGTATACTTTTTAATATATAATCTTTCTATTTACGTGATATATTGGAAACAGTCTGGTGAAAAAATATTCAAAAAAATGTACTTGCTTTTAATTCATACTACAATCTATTTGAAGAGGAAAATTTCCATGAGGATGATTTAAAAATTCAATGGCTTTAGACGCAAAGTCGCATAAAAATGCTGAAAATTTTAAACGAATTGTTGAGTATCCAATTGTCTGTCTCCAGTATAACAATAATAGGAATAAATTCACTCATTTTGGTACGATTTGTTCAAATATTTTAAGGTAAGGTAATTATAACACGGAATACTATTTATTTTGCCTCACGCCATAAATCTAGTGTTAAGACACTACTTTTCCCATTTTTCATCGAATTCTGCAGGTATTGCGTGTTGAGAGGCGAAACTCAACGCCATGCTTCACGCACCAGAGCGAAGAAATGAAAATTTAAATGTTTCATTTCCCCAAGTGGAAATCGAACCCACAACCTGCGGCGTTTTAGTCATACGATTGTACCCCTGCGCCATGACAGACCTCTATATGATACTATTTTAACGAGCATATTCTGTTGATCATGTTCGTTCTTCTAAATAAGGTATGCTTAAGAAAATGATCTATTTTGTCATATCTACTGTAGTACATGCGGTCATTCCCATTATCTCCCAGGAAGCGGTGAAGAATAAACACTTGATTAGACGACTCCATAAATAACTCTGTAGATCGACTTATGGATATAAAAGACGTGCAGTTTTCTATTACTGAATGTGAGATTTTTTTTTATTAAAACTGATTAAAATTATGTATTATAAATAATATCTAGTAGGAGCCAATTCCCACTCCAGAAAATACAATATTTAATATTTTAATTTGTTCGCTCTGGTGTCGAGGGGCGGCGTTGAGTTCCGCCTCTCACGCAATGCTTCCAGAACTAACATTAGATTCCCTCTGCCTACCCTGCTACATGCAGAATACAGCATGAAGCCTAAAAGATATGTAGTAAAAGAAAACATAATACCTTGATTATCTATTCTAACATGCAAATTATTTGTTTATTTTTAAACAGAGCTTTCAATCTATTGTAGTCAAAAAAATATATTATCGTGAAGATTCATTATTTCCCAGTGTTTCTTTGTCAAAAGAATTTTTAAACTTTAATTTAATTAGTCTTTGCTCTCTAACCGGATATCGGAGACATAGGGAACCAAGTGATAATACTCTTCATTCTCCGGTTTCTGCCCTGATTTGAAAATTTGTATATTAAGCACGACGGCTTCAATTATTCATGCTGCAGCCACACACCATGCTGCACACAGCAGTGTAGGCAGAGGGAGGGACCCTAGTGTTAAGACACCCCGTTCCCCACTTTCCTCAGAACTTTTCGAGTTGCGTGGAGTTTTCTGCCCTGGTGCCAGAGCGAAGTATTGAAAATGTTAATAAATAATAATTAATTTCCTCGAGTGGGGATCGAATCCAAGACTGTAGCGTTACAGCTTCACCCCTGTGCTCCTGCGCTACGACGGCCTCTCCATAGAAAATAATTTGATTTAAAATAAATTGTAAAAATATTTTGATCAATTTAAAAAAATTGAATTTAAATTAATATGATGCAACCTTACAGTGTTTGATATGGGATTACGACCGTACGTAAGTAAGTATATAAGTAACTCAGGCGCGTCATAAAGACACACATTAAATTGGCCATAACATGTTACGGCTTAGTGGACATAGATGAAAGAAAAGCAGAAATAGTAACAGTTCTGACACTTTTTTCCATTATTTATAATAAATAATTTTAAAAAACTATGTATTTCCTGTTAGATATGATTTTCATTTAGATTTAAGATGCTTGAAAAAGAAATTCGGCCACTCATAGGGCAGGGTCACAAACGTGCGACTGTAAATGCGACAGGTTGTGGGTTCAATTCTCACCCGAAGAAATGAAATGTTCAATATTTTTATTTCTTCGTTCTGGTAACACAACGCGCGGCATTGAGTTTCGCCAGTCAACACGCAATACCTCCAGAATTCGATGGAAAGTGGGGAAGTCTTAACTTCTGTGTGTCTTTTGTTTTAATAGAAAAACAAAAAAGAATGCGTTTTTTAAGTAATAGGACAAAATAAATAGAATATACATCGGTTCTTCACATAATATCATCATGGTATACAAATACAAATATAGAGTGTAAAATTGACAAGGGCCGTACAGTCTGCTCTAGACATGTAAAGCTTGTTGTATCAGCGGCTGTCACTTCAATTAAATATATCAGTTATATGTATTATTCTATATACTTATGTTATTTACTTGTTTTAGCAATATGGTAAATATTTACTTTATATTTTTGATTATAATGAAATCGTCTCGTATATGGATAAGTCTATTTTATTAACATACAATATTATGATATTTTTTTCATATTTTCTTAATTTTTAAAGTAAAATCATAAATTACAATAAAAAAAATGTAAAGGAGTAATTGTACTCTATCACATTTTATTATCCATATAAAATATTTCTACAGATAATGTCTGGTATGGTATGGTTCTTTGATTATGGCGTTCCACAGATAATGTCAATATCTCATTTCACCTAGTATAATGTGGAAATGATGTACTATCAGCATACATTTTCACCAAGATGAATTTGAATCCGCAACTATCATAAGTAATAAATCACATGCGAATTCTACGATATCATATTTTTTTGAAGCGTCACGCTATATCCCGCACACTGCAGGGTAGGCAAAGGAAACCTAGTGTTAAGACACTTTTTTTCTCATTTTCTGCCGAATTCTGGAGGCGTTACATTGCTTAGTTTAAGCTTAGTTTAATTTGCATATTATTAGTAATTTCATTTATATTATTTAGAACAATGTTCTACACATTGGTAGCCACTATAGATGTCTACGGAGTACGAGGTCGACGTTTTATCGTTTAGTGAGATTGTCCACTTATATGTGTCTACTATCGACAATGACCTCACGTTACGTACTAGCGGAGACAATAAACTTGGCCTTGCATTGTGCTATGTATATTACGTGCGTTGATGTAATGTTGTGTGTTTATAAAGATATTTTACAGATAAATAAGCAATGGACGTTATAGTTTTCTCGTTTTTTAAGTTTAGTTAAGGGAAATATATATAAATTTTTAATGTGTACGAATTTGTTTTAATATATTTAAACAAGTATACATAATTCAGGTTCACGCTGTCTCCCGCATACAGCAAGGCAAGCAGAGGGAACCTAGTATTTAGACACTGCCATTTTTCATTCAACGCCAACGCCATTGGCATTGCGTGTTGAGTGTCGGGACCTAACGAGCTTTTGGCTTGGTGCTAGAGCGAAGAAATAAAAATATTATTTCTGTAATAATAAAAATATTAAATTTATAATTATTACAGAAATATGTATTAATTATAAATGTCTACGAATTGGCTTTAATATATTTTTATATATTTCGTTTTCGTAGCGTGTGACTGTAAACACGACAGATTATAGATTCGCTTCTCACTCGAGGAAACGCAATATTTAATATTTACATTTCTTCGTTCTGATCGGGGCAAATCGCAGCGCTAAGTTCCGCCGCTCAATATGCGTGCCTCCATAATTCGGCGGAAAGTGAGGAGCGGAATATTTAAACACTAGGCTCCCTCTGCCTACCGTGATAGGCAAGATACAGCGTGAAGTTGGAAAAAAATTAAACAGCGAAAAACAAAAACATTAATAAATCTTCTTAAAGAATTTAACACTAAAAGTTTCAAATCCCTATAACTCTTATTGATGGTAAGCGACATATTTAGGGTAGAAGTTATATTATACATATTTAATATTAAAACAACTCTACCTTTCTCTTTTACTTTCCCCTTTCAAGTTAGAATATATCGATTGTAAGGTGTAGCCAAATTGAGGTGAGCAATTTACTCCACTCCTTCCTACACAGGTAACCGAATATCGAGAAATTCTCGAACAAAAGATGAGTAATACATTATTTCACTAGCGAACGAGAGTTACCACAGTGTAAGCACTAATACACATAGATTATACTGCAATGGTTAGATTTGACTTACTGCTAGATCTGTTCCAATTTTAAACGTTTTTAGTGTCAAGGCTTTTTTTTTATTCCTCATAGGCAGGAACGGGTTGGCACTGGGAACCTAGTGTTAAGTCACTTCTTACGCAATCTTCTAGGTATTGCGTGCTTAATGGCGGAACTCAACGCCGCGCTTTTCCGACTGGATACCAGAGGGAAAACATGAAAATATTTAATATTTAATTTCCGCGAGTGGGAATCAAACCCACAACCGCCTTGCGTTAACAGTCACACGCTTATGCCCCTACCTCACGACTGGCCCCAAAATGTATTCTAGAAATACAGAATTCAAAGTTGTAATACTTTTCATACTTAGGCTGCCAAAAATTTTTAAAAGTATTTTCAAATTCAAAAAATATACCCGTGAATGCTTGAAAATGTATCTAAAAGTTAGCTGTGTCTGTACTTTTACTGTTGAAAACTGACATTTAAGCATATTGGAAATGGAAATCTGCCAATTCCCTCACATTCCAATACTATTAAAAATGTAACTACTAATAGAAAGTTTGCAGATAATAATTTATACGGCGTCGATATGTGAAGATTCTACCATGTATGATTCAACAGGCAAATTGAAAACATGAAAATGACAAAATATTCTTTCTTACTAGCTTCGCGCTATATTTTGCACTTGGCAGGGTAGACAGAAGCGGGGACTAAAGTTTAGGCAGTCCGTTACCATGAAGACAATTCAAATCCCCACTTTCTGCCGAATTCTTGAAGCATGGCGTGTTTAGTGGCGGAACGCAATAACGCGCTTAGCCTCGACACCAGACTTCAAGAAATATTTTATTTCTTGAAGCGAAATCGAACCCAAAACCTTTTTCTTATACAGGATGGAAGCGTCTGCGCTATTTTTACGGGAGCAGGATATATAATAAAATATTTCAAACCCTTACTTATTTTTTTTCATTTCACGATGTTTATCCATACCGTATTTCTTGTGACGCAGTTACAAATAAATACCAATAACGTAAACACCTACGACTACAAAAATACTACCAAGCGTTGTCGATCTGCCACATTCATTTTCAAAAAACATACTAGAACGAGAAAGGGATATCTCTTGTTCTATTTTACGCAATTTAACATCGCCGCCATTACCTACGACTCGATTCCATGAGTTAGGCGTGTGCGGCGTTATAGCTTTGATAGTTTGTGTCTATGTGCGTCATTCTTGGCAAATGGCGTTTTATTTTACAGCGATAATTTAATTCATTATTTTGTTTGAAAAAATCACTTTTTCATTTTGGAAAAATTTCTTTTTTAAAATTTTATTAGGTTTTAATAGTTGAATAGTATTTGAAAATGTGATTTAATTTCAAGTGGTAATGACAAAAACAGTCTGTATATCTTCTATGTACAGATCTTTACAATTTTATTATAAGTATAGATAAGTTTATTAAAATTATATTTTATATAAATTTTGTAGAAATGAATTGTTTATACAAATGATATAATAAACCAATGACACAAGTTTATCGCTTCTTGGCCGTAGATAATGATTATATTACTCGTTTTGTGATAAATTGTTTACGTTTTTTTAATAAAGTTATAGAAGACTGAGGACGTTTTTAGCAAAAAAAAAGTCTTCAGTCGTATCCAGAACAGAAAAGCTCTTCAAACTAACAGTTAAAAGTTCTAAGGTAACAAACATAAAAAAATATAATAGTGGTCTTAAACAAGATGTTTTTTTTACTATTTACTACTAGGTATATTATTTTATTATAATATTTAAAGTGTCTCCCTCATAGAATAAAGGCCGGCGTCAAGTTAAAAAAATAATACGTTCACACAAAACATTTTTTCTTTCTGTATTCTTCTATTTTAATTTAATAAAAATGGATGACTTTTTAGTTTCAATTTTATTTGAAAGCGTTTACTGCTTTGTTTACTAAATAATAATATTAACTCAATTTTAATATCTTCACATAGTACTTCTAATAAGATGTAATTTACGATGTTGAGAAGGTCAAAAGTTCAAATGTATGATTGTTTATATAGATTCTATACTAGCGAGAAATATATGTACTTACATTATTTAAAAACAAACGCGAATCAGGCTCGCCCTCCTAAAGTTCCGTACAAAAATTAGAGATCTTGAGCTTTTCCGGAAATTCAACCGATTGGCCCTGTATAGGGCGCAGGTTCGGCCTCACATGGAGTACTGTTCTCATCCTTTCCGTTTCCACGATCGAACTGGGTACCTTCAAAAACCACGTTTGTCTCCATCTTAAAGGCTTTCAACGCATCTATAGCTCCTCTGGTGTTACACGGGGTCGTGGGCGGCGGTGATCACTTACCATCAGCTAACGCGTATGCTCGTTTGCCTTGTCTTTTTCCATAAAAAAAATCAAGCTTAGCATAGCCAGAGCCCTTTCATCTGATATCTTACTTGAACTAGCGGCTTTAATATCAAATTTTGCCCCCCTTTTAAGGCTATTATTTTTTAGGATTTAACCACGAATGTATAGTTTTTAGATTTTTTCCTGAATTAGTAGTAACTATCAAATGCTAGCTGCCAAATTTCATAATTCTAGGTCAGCCGGAATTACGCTATTGATTTTGATTGCCTTTATAGTGCCGAAATATGCGTTTTTTGCCATATCTTTTTTAATTAAGTGGAGAAAAATATTTTTTTAGGAAATCAAGGGACCGAAGACATGAGTTTATGGTTTGAATTTCAACTCAATATCTCCAGACACTCCTGAGATAAGGCTCTTGACCGAGAGATAGAGAGATGGTCGGACGGACTACCCCCAAAAAAAGAGATATTAGCAAATAATCATAATTTGTAATTAACTAATTGATCACCTACTACTTAGTACACTAATAGTGGCATCAGAAACATTACATTTAAATACTTTATGTAACGAAAATTACTATAAGTTCAAATGAAATAACGAGAAGTTCTCAAAAATTTTGTTATGCTTCTCGTATGTGAGAAAGTTGGCAGAAAAAATTAAGTGTAAAGATATTCCGTTCCAAGGTTACCTTATTCTTTATACAAGTAGGACGATACAAGTCAAAATGTCAATAGTGTCAGTCATATAGGAAGCTTTTTTTAGCTTAACGCTGCATCCGGACATAACAGAGTAGACAAGAAAGCTGGGAACCCAGTGTTAAGACACTCCGGTTCCATATAGACACTTCTGTTACCCACTTTACACCTAATTCTTGAGACATTACTTGTCGAGTCACGAAACTCAACCCCGCACTTTCCGTCTATAGGAAGCTAACAAACACCACATATTAGTTCTTGCAATATGTCAACGTGATAAATTGTAGAAGACTAATTTCATGGTACTGACACTCAGTTACGGCGACTTAGCATAATAGTAGTGGGTTCGATCTACTACCACATATAGTAAGTTAGTTCTATACTTGTATAAATGTCTATAATATTTCTCATATTTAATTTATTTTCGGTTCCCTATATTCCCTATATTTGAGATGTTGCAAATGCATATATAAATAATATATTTTACCACCAATCAAGAAAGTGTGCAAATTAACACCGCGCTTGGTCTTATCAGAGTAGGAAAGCGAAAGTATTATAATATATAATAAAATATTATTTTATGATAATAAAAAATAAAAGAACATTTGAGGTTAAACAATATTATAACTTAATTCTGTTATCTTGTAAATATGACTTATGTGAGACCCAACACTGACCTTCTTATCAATAATTTGTAGTTAACCTCATCATAATATTGCAAACTTGATTTGTTATACAATATGTAATTGTTTGTGTTAATCAAATCTGCCATGTTGCCTGCTAACAATTAATTTTGTTATTATTTGATTTCGTTGAATTAGAATTTTTAATCCTTTATCCTCCAAGGTACTGTAAGACTTGGATATTTGATATTAATTTTAACTCGACACTTCTATATGATTTGATTTCTTGATCCGATTTCTTGATTCTGATTTCTGATTTCTTGCGCTGGTTCTTCTCAGGTCTGAGGCATTAACTTTAGTGAACCAGCGGTAAATTATTTGACGTTCAAAAAATGAAGCATGTAACTTCTTATTTTGGATAAATTTATTTGACTTTGACTTTGACTTGATCTTGAGATAGATTTGTCAGATAAACAGACAGACAGACGGACAAAAGGATTCTTCAAAATTTTTTTTCTTTCAAAATACGGAACATCAAAAAAATTAATTTGAAGCACAGTTTAGAATTGTCTCTTTCTATCCCATAAACCTATATAGAGTTTAGGAAAACATTGATTGCCCAGAGTGGGAATCAAACCCGCAACCAACGCGTTTGCAATTATAATATTTATTATAAGAATATTTCTATAATATTCAATATTTGTATAATATATCTCTATGAAGAGGCCAGTCACGGGGCGCAGGGACACAAACGTGTGACTGTAAACAACAGGTTGTGTGTTCGATTCTCACTGGAGGAAATGAAATATTTAATATTTTAATTTCATCCATTTTATATTTTTCTTTCCGCCACTCATCACGCAATGCCTCCAGTACTCAACGGAAAATGGGGAGCGGAATATCAATACTAGGCTCCCTCTATCTACGTATATGCGCTATATGCGGAATACGGCGTGAAACAGAGTCAAGAATACTTTATTTTATATAAAACAACATCAAATTTAAAGCTCCTTTTAGTAAACACTCAGAGCATAACTGATAATGCTAAAATGTTGAATTATTACATTATTGCACTTGAAATAAATTCGCTAACAAATAGTATTGGTCCTTAGCCAATTCTCCACAGTTACTTAAATCATATCTCGTTATTCTCATGCTTCCACGCTACAGTACAATTTTAGACCAACATTATTTAAGTGTCAGTTTTTAGAAAATTAAAGAAGTGACAATAATTACTTTTACTTATATATTTTGCGGATAATTCACAAATAAGGGCGTGACTGTGAACGAGACAGATTGTGGGTGCGGGTGTCGTTTACTAATATTTTAATTTTTTTCATCCAGTACCAAGGCAAAAAGCGCAGCGCGGCGTTCAGTTCCGCCAATTAACACAGAATGCCTCGAAAAGTTGGTTCCGTAGCAAAATTTTATAAACGCACCTACTATTGAGGTTCGTCGTGGTCTGTAATATAATCTACTGCGGATGTACGCAAATGTGCCTAAATATATAAAAAAGTAACAGCTATCGAACTGATATAATTAATTTTCATAATAATAAGATAATTTATTAAACTATAAAATATCGCCTTACCCACCTAAATAACTGTATTTTTTTCAGCTTCACACTGGCAGAGGTATAGCATTAAGATAATCCGTTCCCCGCTGTCATATCTACACATATCGTGTAGAGTGGTGGAACTTTTTAATTTTCATAACAAAGTAGGTACTCAACGCTGCGCGTTGCCTTGTACCCGGAACGAAGAAATAAAACTATAAATAAATAAAAATGCATATCGTCGAGTGGGAATCCAATCCACAACCGTCGCGTTTACAGTCACACGCCTGTGCCACTGCGCCACAACGGCCTTCAGAAACTTTAATATTCAAAAACAATTGAGAAATATTTGTTTAGATCTATAACAAAAAATAAAACAATAATATTAAAAACAAACGAAGGCTTGAAATGTATCGAGACTTGTACATATGTGTACGATAAACTCATATATAGAAATAATAATAACACGAAACTATCAAATCTACGTCCGTCGCACTTTTGACTTACAAACATTTACTGGGCACTAAGCCTTGACATATTGGCGTAGCCAAGATTTGTGATATCAGCCGATTTAAAGCTGGGTGACCGGTCGCCTTTAACGTGCAAAAATATATATTCAAAAATTCCAAAGGTTACACATATTTATAAAAGGGGACAAGGGACAAATTCTTAAAAGTCAAAAATTTACATGGAAATATGTCACGTTACGGATATAGCAGGATAATATATTTATGAGGACAAAGAATGATGTTCACTTTAGGCTACGGTGATATTTATCTTCGATAAAATCGAAATATTAATGTTTATGATGTTGATATAATTTTTTACATTATAAAATTACACCGTCGTGGCTCTTTTGTGTCATAAATGAGACAATGATTGATGAGAGTTTTGTTTGTCTTTTTATGACCTCAGTTTCAGCTGTCAGGTTCGATAACGATAACGGAATGACCTTATCACTAAGCTTTCTTTATGTTTTTAGACAAAACATATGACATATATTACCGACTATTAAATAAACAAATTACTTACTCGTATTATATTTTAACATATTTTTGTACGTCATACTGATCAGCTTCACGCTGTATCCCGCGCTTAGCAAGCTAGGCAGAGGGAACCTAGTGTTAAGACACTCCGTTCCCCACTTCCTGCCGAATTCTATAGGCATTGCGTGTTGAGTGGCAGAACTCAACGCCGCGCTTTGCCTCGACACCAGAGCGAAGAAATGGAAATATAAATTTAAGTAAATATTTCATCTCCTCGAGTGGGAATCGAATACTCTGGTCATACTGATGTAGTAGGTATTTTCTTTTATAGTTTGTACATAATAATTTCAGAGGGGACTACTTTGGTGATTTTGATTCCTACTGCATATTATTATTTAAAAAAAATCAAATCAAATGTTCACGAGTCTATCTATAGATCATCTTATGTTAAGTTTGTTATTATTCGATCATATTACGAGCAATAAATAGTAACAACGACGTACATGGAATAATTGATGAGTTTCGGTATAATAAAGCGACTACGATGTACTTACTACTATCTGTTCGTAGTAGAAATAACAAATAATAATTTGATTATTGTGTCTTCTGAGTCGACAATAATACATATAAATTATATATAAAGTAAAAGGAAAATATTAAATATTTCATTTCCTCGAGGGGGAGTCGTACCCACAAGCTGTTGCTTTTACAGTCTCGTATTTATCCGTGCTTGTACCTCTGCGCTACGTCATGCCAGAGGGGGGAAATGAGAAAAATTATATAATTGAATTGGAGAATGGAATAAGAAGCAGACGCTTTGTTTTCCCTGTTTCGCAAGACCTGAGAGAAATGTATATTAAAATCATATATATACTTATAAATATATGAAACACATATTATTTTTTTTGTAAAATTATAACACTTTCAAATGTTTGTTGACATCCTTAATATACAAGCACGTACTAAAAAATCACGCTAATAATACATACTCAAAGAATAAAAAAATACAGCTTAGTGTAAGAAAAGTAATATGGTGGAAAATAAACATAAAATGCTTCTATCTTTTTCAGCAAAAACACAATCTCCTTTTTCTTTGAAACTCTGCAAATCGCTACGTTTTATCATAATATTTTGTTAGACATTACTTTTGATATTGTGACTATTTTTTGGTGTTATATTTTATTTTTTTTTACAATTAGAGCCCTAGGTTTCAAAATATTTATTTTTAAACAAAAACAAAAAAAAATACTATCAGTATTTTAAATAGTTGATTTTACAACACGAAAGTTATGGCCATGCAACCCCGAGATCAGTGGTCGTACACACGTGGCACTATTCTTAAAAATGCGCTAGAATACCTTACCAACTTACAAGGATGTGACTGAAACGCGACGGTTGTGGGTTCGATCCCCACTCGAAGAAATTAATTATTATTTCTTAATATTTTCATTTTTTCGCTCTGGGACCAATGCAAAAGCCCGACGTTGAGTTCCGCCACTTAACGCGCAATACCTCAAAAAAATCGGCGGAAAGTGGAAAACGAAGTGTCTTATCACTATGTTCCCAGCTTGAAGCTGATTTGATTTGATTTTTTTGTTAATTTAATATTAGGTTTGCGGCGATAATTCGCCATGATTTGACACGACGTAAGTGATAAGGCCCAGAGCCGAAGAGATTACTTGCCCATAAGCCGCAGATGTGTGTGGCGCTTATAATATCAGACTGGGATTTTCATGACAAAAAAAGATCAGTACAACTTAGTATGGTATGAGATTTGAAGTGACGCATTATAGGTACAAAAGTGTTCATTCGATTTTGACACTTATAAATTATGTTAAAAATAATTTTATATTTGAACGTCATAATTATAAACCGAAGTACAGCATTAGGTTTTACTTCCAATATAAATTGGAAGGTAAAAGATATAATATTAGTCTATAATAATATTGTAAAGCTGATGAGCTTCTTTAATTGAACACGATAATGTTAGAAATTGAAAAAATTCTTTTGTATTGGATCTTTCTCTTCGTTATTTCCATTTCACCACGTGGGCCAATGTCGATGATAAAAGCTAGTGTTTCATGTTGTTTTTTTTAAGTTCACTCTGTATCCGGCTTTAGTAGAGTAGGAAGAGGGATCTGGGAACGAATTGCTAAGATATTTTCGTTTGCACTGAATTATGAAGGCATTACCTATTGTCTCGTTGCCAGAACGAGGGAATGAAAATATTAAATATTTCATTTCCTCAAGCAGGAATCGAACTCACAACCTGTCGCTTTTACACAGCTGTCGCACGCTTGCGACCCTGTGCCACGACTGCCACACAGTAAATAACAAAATTATATTTTCATGATTATGTTAACTGAGTAGATACGTAACCACAATCACACAAACGATTATACGTTCTAATTAAAAGATCACGCTTTGCCGAATACCAAAACTAAGTGTAGTATTGGCAATAACAATTACCTTATTAGCGATAATACCTGTCCGAAATATTGGTAATGATTCAAGTATGCATTTACTATTTTATTAGTTTTTTTTCTTATCGGTTTCACACTGCATCCCGCATGTAGCAGGCTAGACAGGGAGGACTTAGTGTTAAGACACTCTGCTCTCCCTTTCCGCCGAATTCAGGAAGCATTGTGTATTGAGAAGCGGAAATCAATCGCCACGCCGCGCTGCTGCGTCGAATGAAAATATTAAATATATTCTGTTGCGTGTAGGTTAAAAAAAATAAAGCAAGGCGTTGAGTTCCACCACTCAATACGCAATTACTCCTAAACTCGGCGTATGGTCGGGAATAGTATTGGTACAAGGCAAGTGTCTTAATGGACACGGAGTGCCCTACAAGTGTATAGTATACAGAGTGAAACTAAAAAAAAACAAAGTAATTGTAAAGTTAAATATAATAGTAGAAAAATATAATAAATCAAATTAGAAAAGAAAAGTATCCTAAAATCATATATCTATATATATAAAAGGACTTGTGCTGACTGACTGAGGTAAGACGCACGCAGAGCCGTAACCGCTGATGGTAGAAACGTGAAATTTAGACAGATGTTTATTTTCATATTCTGGACATCCACTAAGAAGGGATTTTGAAAAATTTTAACCCTAAAGGGATGAAATAGGGGTTGAAAGTTTGTATGGATTTTTTTTTAAATTGACACCGATTCTTATAAAATTTGAAATCCAGACTCTTAAAAATATTTCATTGAACACGTGTTTCATGGTTTTTAAGAATTCACCCCCTAAGGGTTCACATAAGGGATTGAAAGTTCATATGGAAAAATCTTTAAATCGCCACCGATTTTTATAAAAATTTAAATTCAGACTGTTAAAAATATTTTATTGAACACGTGTTTCGTGGTTTTTTTAGAATAATAAGCGGGCGAAGCCGCGCGCGCCCTCTAGTAATTCATATTAATGAAGGACATGCGTGTACATAATGAGAAGAGGACTAAAGAAATAATTTAATATTTTATCGAAAACGTCCATAGATAATGATCATAAGTAAAAAAATGAATTGATCCTAATATAATATCCATAATGTACATTAAAACGCTTATTGAGTGGACTTACATTGCTGCTACAAAAAATAACCTTCATAAAATATTATTAATATTTTACTCATATTTTCTTATATAGGCTTATAAAATTACTTTTAATATAAGAATAAATGAGAATTTCAATCTAATTTCAGACTATTGATCATGAAATATTTATAAAGTATGTATGTATGTAGATAAACTTAGTTAATATAATTCCATCAACTTTCCCCTTTAGTCATTTATATTATAGTTGGAAAGCCCAGGATGCTAAATTGGGATTTACTCGAGCGTCATAGAGACCTATTTGGGTTGCAAAGCTTAGATGATAACAAGACAAAAAATGTCATATAAAATCAAATCAATTAAAACACTTAAATTACGATTTATTTAATGCATAACAGTAAAATAGAGGCTGCCGTGGCGCAGGGGGTGTGACAATAACGCGAGGGTTGTGGATTTGATCCCCACTCGAGCAAATTAAAAATGTATTTAATTAGTCATCTTCACGCTGTATCCCGCTCACTGCTGTGGGTAGGCAGAGGGAACCAAGTGTTAAGACACTCCGTTCTCTACTTTTCGCCGAATTTTAAAGGCATTGCATATTGAGTGGCAGAGCGAAAGGTTATTACCAAATTATTGATTTTTAAACGATAACACGCCCTGGGAATGAAATACTCGCTGCAGTCTGTTTCAAAGGTCACAAGTAATTAAATATGTATCTGTATAAAATTGATTTAAAAAAGTCCCTATCAGTTTCGTGCGTCGGCTCTTCTCAGGTATGAGGCTTTAACTTTAGTGAACTGGTGGTAAATTGTTTGACGTTCAAAAAATTATGCATGTAAATTAATTATTTGACTTTATTTGACTTCGACTCAACACCGTGTTTTTGCCTCGGCGCCAGAGCAAAGAAATGAAATCTATACTTATAATAAATCTGTAAAAAAGTCGTTTCTGTACATTGAAAATATTTTAAAAAAATAGCCAGGGTGTTAAAGGATAATTAACAGAATCCATTTCCAACTTTTTTGGAATTTTTGTCTGTTTGTCTGTTTATGGAAACACGTATCACGTAAAAAGTACACAATAAATCTAAGCAACTTTTATACATAAAAATTACAAATAAATCAAAGTAGCTTTTAGTGTTTATTTCATTGTAATCGCTTCACTCTATCAAAAGATAAGTATTTAAGTTTTCAAGAAGTTAATATTTGAGATAGTAAAAAATCGATACAAGTAACGCTATCTATTGACAAAAATAGTAGGTACTAACGAATCTTGATACTCTCTTTCATACACGTAACGCTATCACTAATTGCGATGGGATCTTAAATAGATGGCGCTGTGCATAAAAGAAAATATAGTTTGGAAAGGTTACCGCTACACTCTATCAAAAAATAATGTACTTAAAGTTTTAAAAATATTTATATTTGAAAAAAAAAAGAAACATACGCAATGATATCTATTGACTACATATCATAATTAATGTTGATAACGCATGAAACATATTGTTGAGTTATTTAGTAGTAGTTGTAGCAGTAGTAGTAGTTAGTTAATTACGTCATGTAAGTGTAATCTATACTTATAATAAATTTAGCATAAACCATAGTAGTATTTTTCTAACAATGTTCGAATGGTTACAGTTCAATTGTAAGTCCAAAAGAATGACTTTAGAAACGTTTTATTTATTTGACTGTTGATAAATTTACGTATTCTTAAAGTACAATTGTTCATAGTAGTAACTACAAAGTAAACTACATTGAATTGTTGGTGAAGATTACCTTCGTAACAGTCTAGCTGAATTCGTAATTATTTAACACAGTGATAAAGAATGACTTAATATTCAAAGAAATATTTTGAATAGATTCTTCAGTCCGTTCGTTCGTTTATGTTATTAATATTTTTTTAAGAAACGTATAAAAAAATTACTTTTGGGAGCAAAAACCTGCTTTCTACGTATATTCTGTATATCAATTATATATTTAACTAATAATATATGTTACTAATTTAAAAACTGTACAGGAGCTAGATAAGTTATTTTGCAAATAATATCGTGAGTACTTATCCAAATCAATTAATTATTAGTTAAGGCTGTTTGTAATATCTATATTTCTTAAAAGAGTAATCATGTAATTCAAGCGGACAAAACCGCGAATAAATAATAAAATTATCGTTGTAAAATAAAATACAATTTGTCAAGAACGACGCACGCACATATACACCTATCAAAGGGAAACCGCCGCATACGCCTCATTCCGAAATCGAGCCGTAGGTTTTGGCGGCAAAGTTCAAAGTTCTAAAATCTAAAGGTTTTAGTAGTATTTTTGTAGCAGTATGTGTTTACGTTATTGGTATCAAAGCGTAACTGCCTCACACGAAATATAGATATGATTAAACATCGTGAAATGAAAAAAAAACCAACGTCTACACTGTTGCTTAAATTCTTTAGGTATGGAATTAAAATATTTTACCTATATGCTATTTCCGTAAAAGGAGCGCTGACGCGCTTCTCTTCTGTTCTTTGTTAAAGGCCAAAGTTGTGGCTGTAACTTGGAGGATTGAATTATAATTTAATAATATTTTCATTTCGTTTAATAATATTTTAATTTCGCACATCAGTCACACATTATACGCAATATCTTAATACTTAACATAATCTCATAATCTTACGCATAATCTTTACCCTGCTAAAGGCGGGATAAAGCGTGGATCTGGTTTTAACTTTGTGTGAACCGATTAAAATAAAGTCCAGGCCAGTCGTGGCGCAGCGGCACGAAGTGTGACTGTAAAACCGACTGGTTGTGGGTTCGATCCCCACTCGAGGAGATGAAATATTTACTTAAATTTATATTTCCATTTCTTCGCTTTGGTGTCGAACGAGAACACGAAAGAACGAGAACACGCAATGCCTCCAGAATTCGGCAGAAAGTGGGGAACGGAGTGTCTTAATACTAGGGTTCCTCTGCCTAACCTGCTGTGTGAGAGATACAGCGTGAAGCTGATTAAAATAAAGCTAATATTAAATATTTAAGGGCAGATTGCCAAAATGCAAACAAAAAAAGGATTTAAATCGGTTAAGCCGTTTCTGAGATTATCGTGAACAAATTTACAGACAAACAGACAAACTGACCAAGTTCTATTACAATGTTAATTGTAATATCTTCCATGTACAGACACCGATGAGTTAGGATTTTATTGTAAGTATCGATAAGTTGTGTTTTTATTTCAAAAATTCAATTGAAGATTCTTATGGGAGGTACGAAAATGCGACCTAAAATTTTAATAAATTTCTCATTAAAAATCAGTGTGTTAATTAAATAATTTTGTGGTTTAAGCGGGTGAAGCCGCGAGCGGGTCGCTAGTTATAAATAAATATTTCATTTCCTCGAGTGGGGATTGTGCCCACAACCAAAAGGTTTACTGGCACACTTTGTGCTCCTTCGCCGCGACTGGCCTTAGATTTATTTAAAATGTATACTTTCATATCTTCCCTCTGGTGTCAGATCAAAGCGCGGCGTTCAGTTCCGCCACATAAAACGCAATGTCGCAATGCATCCATAATTCGGCAAAAAAATTCGAAAGGAGTGTCTTAGCACTAAGTTTCCTCTGCCTACTCTACTGTATGCGGGAGATAGCGAGAAGCTTATATAAAAAAAAACATGCAACAGAATGTAATATAAATAATATTGATATTTTCTTTCCATTAAACTCTCATTGTTACAAAATGAGAATTCGTTTTGGGGTTTAAAATAAATCATTTTATATCAGCTGTATGCTGCTCATAAAGGATTGTAGATTATTTTGTAGTTTCACACTTTATCCCGTATACAGCAGAGTAGATAGACGGAACCTGGGAACCTAATTGAAAGACACTCCGTTCAAATTCCAAAGGCACTGCATGTTGAGTGGCGAAAAGCTAGACGTTGAGTTTCGCCACTCCAAGATCGTTATGGCAAAATAGAAATGTGATAAATATGAAAATTGAAATATAAAAGTAAAAAGATATTGTTAATTTAGTTTAGGTGTTATATTGGCTTTTGTAGATCAAATGATGTGTTAATATATGTAAATACATTCCTACGAATTTCTGGAACGGAGCCAAACAATTATTCCGTTGGTGGTTCCTCAAAATAGATAGATAAAAAATTTATTGCTCTATTGTGATCCATCATCAGCGATGTTACTTTTAATAGAAAATATTTTCAAATCTTCAGTTACTTTACTTTTTATTCTTTGGGTACTGAAATTTTGTCTTTTTTCCAGCTTCACGTTGTATTACATAACAGGATGAGCAGAGGGAACTTAGTGTCATAACACTCCGCTCCCTATATGCCAGTAACATGTAATGCGTTGCCGTGACGTGAGTGAGGCAATAAAAATATTAAATAATTCTTGAGCGGAAATCGAACTCACAACAACCGTTGCACGTACAGTCACATGTTTATTATATGGCGCTATATGGGTTCAACTAAAATTAAGCGTAAGACAGACTTTTTTAAGGTTAATTTTTATTTTACTTGATCGAACGAATGCTAGTTATTATATGAAACAAACAATCGTTAAACATATTGTAGCTTAGTTATATTATAAGAATATTCCTTTGAATATAAAGAGCTGAAAGTATTTAAATAAAGCTTCAAAAGTCAAGTCAAGCAGGCAAGTAAGTCTGCTGTGTGCGGAATACAGCGTGAAGCTGATTTTTTAATTTTTTAAGAAATCTTAAAAAAAAAAAAACTAGTATATTACTTATATCTATATTATAAGAAATGTAACATCAAAAAATATTTTACAAGCGAAAGTAAAAACTTCATACCACTTCGCTCAAGCAAAGAGCTGCGATACAAACAATTAGTAGCGCCGATAGATCCCGGACATGAGCACTCCGCCTTTAACACGTTGCAGTATGTTTACATCACTATAACGGCGCTCAGCGTCACTCGACGTCCGACGTGGGGATAATGTCTCGTACTATAACATGAATAGGAAACAAACTTAAAGGCTTAGGTTCTATAAAGATAAAGTTATTCTTAAAAAAGCTTCTATAAAAAGGTTGCGTTGATGTTATATATACTAAGTGGATAGTTTAAGAATAAACTTTAATAAAACAATATATTGTAGTTTATTCATTAAAATTATAAAATTTATAGAATAGCGTATAAAAATTTCGACGTAGGTTGATGAGAACGTATGGCTTAGTGGTCAGAGCGCCTGGTCGGTTTTCAGAAAGCGGGGGTTTGAGTTCCGCTACGTTCAAATTTTTACACGTTTTCTAAATAAGTACTTCACACTATCTTAGAATGCCTCAAACATGCCCTCTGTTTAGTTTCCACGCTTCGCACATGACCTTCGACGACATCATCGGCACTTACTCAAGGCCACCTGATTTCTTAGTCTTTCTCTCATAAATAAGTTTCGGGAGTAAAAAAGTAACCGTTATGCTCATTAAGATGTGGCCGTCGCGTCGTGACGCAGTGGCAGAATGTCTGGCTTTAAGTGCGATGGTTGTGGGTTCGATGATTATTCAGGGGAATGAGTTAATTTTATTTGGGGAAAATTGAACGAAAAGTGAACCGGGTTGTCTTAACATTAGGTGCTACCCTCTTCTACCATACTATATCCAGTGTGAAGTTTATTATTTCTATTTTATAGAAAAAAAATTGTTTACAATTTTTCATTTTACAAGGACGTCATTATTTACAATACAATTACGGAGTCAAAGTAAAAAAAATCTATATTATTTCTACTTATTATTTCTTTTCCGTTTCAGATAACCTCAAGATCACAAAAAAATGTAAGTAAACTATTTGTTTGTCTGTAAAAAATCATTACAAAGGAGCGTCGTTGGTAACAAAAGTTATCAAAATATAAAAATATAATATCCTACGAACTTTCCTACTACTTGATTCTATAGGGTCTTGTTATGGCAGTTCTGTTTTACGGTCACATAAAATGTTCAGCCTTCTGAATCGACAAGTTGATATAGAAAAAATATTTGAAGTATGTATATAAAAATATAGAAAGAAATCAATATGGCATATAGATTTTTATTATTCTAGATTTTTATATAGTTATGTATTGCTTGTATTGAAAAACACGTGCAATACAAAGTAAATTACGTTAATTATTTCAATAGAGATGTTCAGCGTCTATATTGTTTCAAATAATGTATTATACGAAACGAAACACTGAAATTGATTTATTATAAGTGTGACTCTAACGCGATGGTTCTGGATTCGAAACCCACACAGTAATTTATTAATATTTTTATTTCTTCGCTTTGAAACCAAGGCACAAGCCCGACGTTGAGTTTCGCCATTTAACACGCAATGCGTCGAAACATTCGGTGGGAAGTGGGGAATAAAGTGTTTTAACACTAGGTTTCCCTTCCCTATCCTGCTGTTAGCGAGACATAGCGTGAAGCTTAAATTTTTTTAAATAGTATTTTTGTTTCTTAGAGTGGAATAACACCTTAAAATTGTTAAAAATATTAAATAACTACTTATTTTTTCAACATTCTCTCTTGATAAATGATAATTCTTACTAGTTATCTTTGGGTAGCGGAAATTTATAAAAATGTCCCTACAGAGATGCTAACAACATAAATAAGTTGTAAAAAGTGTATAAAAATTTCGACGTAGCTTGATGAGAACGTATGGCTTAATGGTCAGAGCGCTGGACGTATTCCAAGAGGCGCAGGTTCAACTCCCTATTATACGTTTTCTAAAAAGTAGTTAATCAGTAGTTTTAATTTAAAATTCGACTGTCGTATTACAATAAACATCGTAAATATTGTAGGAACTTCCATCCACGCGCCATATAACTGTGGAATGCCTACCTGCGGCAGTGTTTCCAGGTCGATACCACTTGGGTACCTTCAAAAAACACATCTACTATCTCCACTTCAAAGGCCAGTAACGTAGCTGTAGCTCTTCTGCTGACACGGAGTCGCGGGCGGCGGTGATCACTTACCATCAGGTGACCAGTAGGCTCACAAAAAAGGACAAGACAAAGGCCTTGTCTTTTCTTTCTTTCTTATTTTTTTTTTAATTAAAAAAAAACGAAACCAAACTAAACTAGCTTCACGCTTTATCCCTAGCGGGGTAGTCAGGGAGAACGGAGCGTCAAACGCTACGGTCTCTACATACCTCTTTCGCCTCGTCCACTGTCATCAACCTCTTCATACATGCCCTCCGGGGGGTCCTCATGCTTTTTACGTGTCTTTTCTCCAGTGTCTTTGATACTGTGTATTCGAAAGTCAACCGAGGTCTCCCCCTACCTCTTTTACCGCTCACTTTTCCATCATAAAAAAAAAGAAATAAATCATGTTCATGCTATATCATACACACAGCAGGGTAGGCAGAGGGAACCTAGTGCTAAGACACTCCGTTCCCCACTTCCCGCCGAATTTTGGAGGCATTGCGTGTTGAGTGGAGGAACTCCACGAGCGAAGAAATGGAAATATAATAATTTAAATAAATATTTTCTTTTTTCGAGTGGGCATCGGACCCATAACCAGTCGCGTTTACACTTTGTGCCACTGCGCGACGATGTGCATCCAGTAAACATTATTATATACTAATACTTTACATAATCTGCCTTTTGAAAGTTTCAACTATTACTAATCAAGCGAAATAAAAAAACGTTTACCTTTTTCAATAGACAAGAACTACTAGACAGTATAGAAGCAATCCAATGAGTACTAACTTATTGTAGTCGTCTGGAAACGACATATACGTTACATTAATCCCCCGAGGTGATATAACATAAATAGTAAAGACAAGAGGCCAGAGACCGGTTGTCGCGCAGAGGTATAAACTTGTGACTGCAAACGCGATAGGTTATGGGTTCGATTCGCACTCGAGGAAAACAAATATTAATATTTTAATTCCTTCGCTCTGGTGTCGCGGCAAAGCACGACCATGAGGAAAGTAGGGAGCAAAGTGTCTTAACACTAAGTTCATTCTGTCTACCCTGTTACATCCAGAATACAGCATGAAACTTAATAGAATAGAGAATTACAGTTTCCAAGTACTTTCAGAAATGATTTTATAAAGTTTTCGGTTTTACCTTATCTAACTATTGTTGTCCTAATTACAATAAAACGTGCATTAAGTTTTAATTATCAAAATACAGATCTTATTACAAAAATATATTCTCTTCTCTCTTTTTGTTACCGTAATTAGAAGCAAACAAGTTGTTAAAGTGAACAAATGAGGTAACTAGTTAAGAATCCGCCCGGAGCAGACCTTTGTTAATTAAATCAGAAACAATCTTTCCGTTATAACCGCGTTTTAATGTTTCGTGTTTCAATATACATATAATTGTATGAAAATCGAGATTTTTAAAATATACTTATTTAGAAAACGTATAAAAATTTTGAACGTAGCGGAAATCGAACCCGCGCCTCCTGGAAACCGACCGCTCTGACCGCTAAGCCATACGTTCTCATCGAGCTACGTCGAAATTTTTATACGCTTGTTACAACTTATTTATGTTGTTAGCATCTCTGTAGGGAGATTTTTACAAATTTCCGCTACCCAAAGATACATTTATACCAACTTAAACATAAAACATAAATAAATTTTAATTTGTGGAATTTACTTATTATATATGCCATGCTTACAAAAGTATAACAATAATAATTTGTTGTAAAGTTTAGATTTTTTTATTTAAGAAGCAAACAAAAAATTAAGGTGAGTCGTGGCGCAGCACTATGGATAATGGTAGAACAACGGCAGATCAAAATTCATTTTTACTAAAGTCGTCCCTGACGCACTTTTTATTTTTTTTTAAATAGTATAATAGTGGACCTTTAATGTAATGAATTATTTTTTCGTGAATTACATTTGGAATATATATTTTTTTATTGTGAGAAATTGTAATACGTAATAAGAATGTCTATTTCAGGTTGCTCGCATCGATATTTTAAACTTAATTTCCTTAAAAAAAATGTGCAAATAGGTATAAAGTGTTATATTTTAAAAAGCCTATGGTATGTAGATTTTAAAACAATTATTATATTGTGGATTTTGTGACTATATTCCTATTAAAAATATTAACAATGAGTGAAGATAAAAAAAGTACGTACTTAGAGTTCATCGAGACTTTTGACAGTTACCGACGTCTACCGACGCGTTACATTTGATGTTATTTTATAGTCCAGATATTCATAAATAACATGTATAAAAATCAGCTGCGGAAACGTGCGGTTTAAGAAGTTATCACGAAAACTACGATACAAGTCAGGGAA
>JAATLQ010035317.1:0-28224 GCA_013421005.1 Heliconius erato x Heliconius himera
TATTGTTAATGTCATGATCACCAAGCACTCCTTCTCTTCTCACACATACACTTGGATCTGTTCCACCTCATATGCTGGTTACGCTATAACAATAGAGAATATAATTCGATCTCGTTGATCTTTTTGGAAAAGTTTTAATACATGAAAGATGTACATACATATTTCATATGTAAAACATATAGAATGATTATTTGTATAAGTTGCTATTTTGCAATGTATATATACAAGTATATACATTTTAGGATTCGAATTCTAACTTTATGAATCTATATTTGTATATAATTAAACTTAAAGTTTTGAAAAAAAGCAAATTAATTGAATAAAGTGAACATTAAATTATAAAACAATGAATTGCATAAAGAAAAACAAAGCTGGCTCTGGTAAGACAACGGATGTCAGTACGGCATAGTAACGGGGAAACCTGGAATTTGACTGTTGAGGAAATCAAAATTGATAATTATGGAGCATCCATGCATGGGGATAAAAAATTGGAGAGAAAACATCGAAGCGTTAGATTGGTGATAGCATGCGTGCCGTCTACCTGCGTTAGTGCTCACAGACATCCATCATCCTACAAACCTTTTTGAGACAACTTCGCCTTTCCTCCAGATTTGGGCATTGACAGACGCACTTACGAGGATTCAACACCCTCGGAGGGCTGCAGTCATGCGTGGAACTGCTGCAGCAGCCGCAGCTCTCGTGGACGTCCAGGGTGTAGGTGGAACACGTCTCCCTATTCGTCTTCAGATTGAATATTCGAACCTGGCCAACAAAAAACATTGTTAGAACAACCTAATGCTTATTATATCAAACAACTCTCATGAGTAATAATGAAACAATACCCATTGAAATGAAACTATCGATTATATTTTATCTCAACACCTAATAATAGTGCAAATGAAAATATTTGTGATGTATGGGAGTTATGTCATTATTATCATTGGGTATTGCGTAAAGACTGAGTTAACGCGCAAGTGTGTCAAGGATGGACTGGAGATAAATAGATAGTGTTTGTCCTTTATGCTTGATCAGTTAAAACGTAAGATACGAGTAGTCTCACGTGCTGCCAGTCAAAATTGGATAATTATAGAAGTGAATTTTATAACTTTGAAGTAAATTGCAATCTTCGTTAGAATATAGAATATTAATTTAGAGAAACATGATTTTTGTATTATAATGTGCATGTCATATGATATAAATAAATCAAAAATAAAGAGAATATACCTTAATAGGTATATTCTATTGTATAATTACAATATATTTTTAATTTCAATTAAGTATTGAAATATTTTATTACGATCTATTTATATGCAACATTGCTACCAAATTTTAGCTTTGTAGACTTACCGGGATAGCTTGCTTTCTTATTTTGGTCGGGACACACTGCGACCCCGGGGCTTCGTAGTCGCAGAGGCCAACACACCGCTTCACCCAAACGTGGCTAGGATTCACCTGGGGAAATACGCTAACGTCAGTCACCTATACATTCGGATGCGGATTTTCTCACGCATTAATGACCGCCTCACGGATGTAGCCGTTGATACGTTTAAATATTCAAATACTCATATTTAGCCAATTGTTCCTAAGTTATTTATTATTATATGGTCTTATCTAATGTGATGTAAAGTATTTTAATTGCTCTATTATACTGAGAAATTGTATTAGATTTGAATTAAAGCTTTATTGCATGAGTTGCGGAGGATTTGTGGCTAATGATCTTTAATAGTTAGGTTGTTAATTATATAGTTATAATAATTAATATTATAATAATCGTTTTATAATAATCAATTTTAGTAAGTTTAGTTAACGTTAATTAAATAATTATTAAAAATTAAATTAATTAGTTAATTATATATAATTAAAATATATATTAAATATAACATACCTGAAGATATGAAGTATTTAGCTTGAGCTCCTCAAACACCTCCTTGGGTTCACCACATCTTGATTTCTCTATAATCTCGTTCCTGGTCTCCTCAAAAACACTGTTGCAAACCACTGCAACAAAATAATACGGTTAGTATGCGTGTCTCAAGTGGGCCGCCGGTTGCATCATACTGTCACTAGAACTTCACTTGTACTTTCTCACTAGACCATCACTACAGCACATTCACCTTTCGTTATCACGTCGCTCTCCTCGGCCTTGGGGAACTTCGGGTGATGCTTGAACCCGGTCACGGACACAACGGAAACACAAACGAAAAAATATATAATTGCCGCCATAATTTTCAAACTTATCAGATATGAGCTATAGCTATATGAGCACTCAGCGCGTGTGGCTAGATTGCCGGCCTGCAGGTTTGTGGTGTTCCGCGCGTCGAGTCTCTATTATAAAGCCTGAGTGAGTCAAACGGCGGCGGGTGTGTAAAGGCACGGCACCGCGTCATCTACTCAAACACCTGATGCTACGTCACGCTACGTATGATATCGCAGTTTGATCCGCTTTTGAGGGGTTACCGTTACCGTTGGTTGTGCGCTCGCGGGCTGGCCCTCGCGCTCTGCATCCGTATAGCCTCGCTCGGACCGGTCGGAGATACCAATATGTGCATTATTAGTAGTTTATTTATAACTTTAATAGTTAAGTTCCAAGTAAATTAACTTATCATTAGCTTAGTTGAGTTTTACATTACGAAATAGTGTATGTTTTCTTAACGTGTATGTGTTCTATCCTGTATTCGTGACACTTTCATATCACTGAACTGACATGTGACGAATGATGACTATTATTAAATTGACTATTTTACCTCACTAGACGTGCGTGTGCGCAAATATTACAAGACTTTCGTTCTTTATGTTTATTAATAATAGTACGATATGAAAATTCATTTCTATTTGTCGGCTTATCTTATTATTCTTTTTAAAAAGATAATTTTAAAATGTCTAAAAATTTAAGATATTGCGTTTAAAGCGAACTCCTCGCTGTTAATGTTTTTTTTTATTTTTACATGTACATCACAAAATTCAATCCTACGATTAATAAAATAAATATATATCAAAATATATCTTGATTGATGCCGTCATGGCGCAGGGGCACAAGAGCGTGACTATAAACGCGAGGGTTATGGGTTCCATGCCCACTCGGAGATAAGAAATATTTGTTGATACAGGCAATGTATCAAGAATTCGGCCGAAAATAGGGAACAGAAGCGTCTTGATGAGGAACGGAGTGTCGTAACACTTGTTTCCAAGGTTCATCTGCCTATCCTATTTTGTGCGTGATACAGCGTGAAACTAAAAAAACATATCTTGATATTTGTGAGATGAATACCAAAATAAGCAATTCATTTGGATGAATTACGTTTTTTCCTTAAACATTTTTATTTTAGCCACCAGAACGGCAGCCTTTTTCTATTTTAACTTTGTACATAGATAAGCGGGGAAATCCTGTCACTTTCTAGACAGGTGACAGAAATACTTCATGGAAACCAAAAGTCAATTAGATAAGGGCAAATTAATCGCGATTAAAGATTAAATGTCGATAAGGCATAAATAATTTTACAAATAGTTATTTCTCAATAGTTACGGCGCGTTGTGTCATGTCGCAGGGCCGCGTGCCGGCGCCTGATACCATTATCAAATATGTATATAAGAACTGTCATACCTTATACATTTGTGATAAATATGACGTCACTAAAAGGTAATTTTCTTATCAATTTTTAGGGTTCTGTAGCCGAATGACAAAAACGGAACCATTGTAGGACAGGATTTTGTATTCTTTCTGTCTGTCCGTCTGTGAAGATTTTGTTTCGCAGGAAAATGATATCAAACCGAAATTAAAATTACGTACTTAGGTGTACTGTCCTATGAATCGGAAAAAAATAATAATTTCTAAATCAATTTTACGTTGATTAAAAATTAAGAAATTAGTACGGAACCGTCCATCCGCGAGTCTGACTCGCACTTGACCGGCTTTTTGTAGTTTAGCGCGTGCTCGTTTCTTAATTCTAACCTAATTTTTAATCCAGTGAAGGAAATACAGCCTAAATGTGATTACACATTATCTTTAGGTTCTTTCGTTTTTTCTTCACGTAGCTCATGCATGTGGTCTCTTATCTAATGACAGTTTAATGATAAATATGTTCATCGTCTTTTGCTTAATTGAGATTATTATTGTATTAGCTATAATATTGTTCTGTAGATATTTCACTTTATCTTTAGTAACTAAAAAGTAATGACATCAACAGGATTTGAACCTACAACCTTATCAATGGAATATACATTTGATAAGGTATTGACGATTGCGCCATAATAGATAGAAATAAGAAATAAATTAAGCTATAATATTTGTAATTTTTTACGCTATTTTTTAAGCTATAATATTTGTGATTTATATTAAATTATATGCATAAATTGTAACAAGTAGAAAAGAAATAATGTCAATATAAAAATACGATTATTTACAACTACATAAAGATAAGGTACTAAGTAGTTCAAAAATCACAAAAAAATCAATTAAATTAGCACTTATGCGGAAAATTTGGTAAATAATATCCCATGAATCAGCGCGCTCTATGTAGAGCTCTAGTGACAATGACTGCGAAAATTGATCACATTGTTCAAAAGAGCTACAGTGATTTACGATTTTAGAAAAGTATCTTTAAACAGTAATTTTGCCATTCAACACGTAAGATCTCCAAAATTTGGTGAAAAATGGGGAACGGTGTCTTAAAAAGAACGGAGTGTCTTAACACTAGGCTAGCTCCTATCTTGCTATGTGTGCTATGTGTACAGGGTGTAATTAAAAATTTTGGATACTGTATTTGGTATAGTTATTTGGCTTATAAGTCGTGGCGCAGCGGCTGATAGTAAACGCGACGGGGAGATAAATTTTCATCTCTTTGCTGTAGTAAGGAAATAAAGCGCGGCGTTGAGTTATGTAAATTAACACGCAATTTTTACACTAGATTCCGTCTGCATCCATCTGTATGCGGGATACAGCTTGAAGGTATAAAAACATATTTTCGAATGCATTGAATTGACTCTAGTGTAGTCGTCAATTGTGGCCTATTCAAACCTGAATCAGGAAAATATATGTATTCTATACACACATATCAATTCACCGATATATGTGTAATATATTTTAATTTCAGTTAATAACTAATTTCTTATTGACTATTATAGATTAAGAGATCATCAATCACGTTTTGCTTAATAAATTTATTTGGAAAAATATCTTTGATTCTTTTATTACTGAATTATCCCCAAATTAATTAATTTCATTGGTTAAATGGAAAGCGAAAAGATAAAGCGTGGCGTTAAGCTCCGCCACTCAAAACACAATGTCGGAACGTAGTATCTTAACACTAGGTTCGCTATCATATCAGATGCAACACAACTATTCAATAGTAAAATGTTACAATATTTACTCTATATTATAAACTATACATATATCTATATGTACATATTCAATACGTAATTCTTATGAATGGAGCCATGAGCATATAAATTGATTGATAACCACGTGCCACTAATATAAGTCATAATATTTAATTACAATCTGTCTGTCCGTGACCTCGGGTGACCTCTGCACGTGAGGGGTCACTGGTAATTTTGTATTTCATCGATTTTATGAACTAAATGAGTGAACGTTCACTATCACTTAGGACAGTAGGTAGAGCACTTTAAAACTACCTACACATTTTCACTTACTCTAGCAACTATTAATTATTAGATTATTAAAAAGAAAACACACGTAACCTGACCTTTTTTTTATAATTTCTCAATAAGAGCGTGTTCGGGCACAAATTATGCATACATTTATGTATTAGCGCGAAATGTACTGAAAAATGTTGAAAATTAAGTTTCTGGGAAGGAGTCACAACGGTGACGTCACCGTGACTAGTGAAATATGATTTGAATAAGTTTAGACAGTCAAATTTCGTTTTGTAGTGAAATTATTTAAAGAAACTGTAGACGTGTATTACTAGAGGGTAGTACGTTCGATTTTCTCTAAGTATACTATATTATTATTGTAATGAGTCCGCTTGAAAATTTAATATATGTATTAAACTTTAGCTTCACGCTGTATCCCGCACACAGCAGGGTAGGCAGAGGGAACCTAGTGTTAAGAGACTCCGTTCCCCACTGTCTGTCGAATTCTGGAGGCATTGCGTGTTGAGTGGCAGAACTCAACGCCGCGCTTAACTTCGACACCAGAGCGAAGAAATGGAAATATAAATTTAAGTAAATAATTCATCTCCTCGTGTGGGGATCGAACCCACAACCAGTCAGTTTTACAGTCACACCTGGTGCCCCTGCGCCACGACCGGCCTCAAAACTTTAATGTATAAAAGTATATAATAAATGTTAAAACGTGTCATATGTCATACACAACTATTTTACTGCGAGAAACGTAAGCAAATAAGTTATATGTTTTTTTTCAGCTTCACGCAGTATCCCGCGTATAGCCCCTTCTATAAGAAGAGAAAATCTGATGTGAAAACACTGTGTTCCTTACTTTCCGTCGAAATTTCAAGGCATTGCATAAAAAGTGGCGAAATTCAGCGCCTTGCTTTCCCTTGTTACCAGAGCGAGGAAATGAAAATATATAAAAAAAATGTAATTCGTTCCTCCGAGTGCTGTGTCACGAAAAATGAAGGACCACTTTGTTTGTGAAATATATTATGAACTTTTAGTAGATAATAATTCGGCATTCCATAACAGATGCCGGATAATCAGCAGACTTTACATTGATATCATTATCTAAAATATGCGATTTTAAGATAAGCAACTGTATAATTTATATTAAATACAATCAATAACACAAAAAAGCCAGTCGTGGTCGCAGGTGTACAAAGTGTGACTGTAAAATCGACTGGTTGTGGGTTCGATCCCCGCTTGAGGAAACGAATTATTTATTTACATTTATATTTTCATTTCTTCGCTCTGGTTTCGAGGCAAAAATAAATTACAAATGGTGTAATGATTTTTTTTCTATGAATTATCTATAAATTTTCACTTTTCGGAATTACATAACGTAACTGTAGATCCACGGAAAGTACCCTTTAGATTTTGATTCCGCAGCGAATTTTATACAAACTGCAGCAAAATCGGTGCATAAGTGCTCGAATCTTTTCATTCATATATGAACCATATAGCTTCATTTCAGCTTGAAACCTTCAAGCGATTTCGCGATAAAAAATAATATTACTTTATATATAAAGATTGAATTTAAAGACTCGCCTCGTCTTTATTTAAAACAACTGATAAGCGTTATTAACATAGAGATTTAACTAAATTAGTAAGAACAATATTTTCTATTTATATATTTAGATACAGATTACATTACAGATTGCTTGTTTTCCTAAAGTTCTTACATATGACTCAACAGTTGAGTGTATTTGCAAGTGTGTAAATTATGAAATAATTTAGAAAATTTCGTTCACAGTTCAGTTTGCCCATCTAGTATAAGCTAAAAAAACTCTTTGAGTTACTACGATAATATATTGAACCTAAAAGTACATATTGTGAGTGACATTAAATTCAAGCTTCTTTTTATATTTGAGGAAGGTTAATAAATAAAAAAAAAATTTTAGTAAGAACAACAAATATATTTTTTGATCTTTAAGTATCATATTTACCACTTAGTACAAACATAGAACACTATTATAATAGAGCGCGACGTGACAAAAAAATCTAACACAACACAAATGAATATAAAATTTAAAGTAATTATAATATTATAATGTAATTAGTAATATAGCCAGACATATAAAAATGAATGTAAAATATTTTTGCTTAAATAAGCTATTACAAGAACTTTCAAATCATGTTGGTTTGGTAACTCAGCGTAATAATGTCAATATTGTAAGTCAAATTCTTAGCATGTCAATATTGTAAGTCTGACATAAAAAAGTATCATTTACAATCTATATAAAAATAATTTACTAATCAATTAAACACTAGCTCGACTTCACACAATAACCGCAAAGCAGCTCAATGTAGAGTGTTATGTTTCAGAACATCACGCAAAGAAACCGTACTTTATATTTTACCTACGTTCTCAGTTCTTTCGGAAACTTTATACACTTTAAGTTGGCTTAAATCGTCAGTCCCCTATACATCAATTATTATTATTATTATTTTAACTTCTCCCTTTATTCTTAGCGGGGTCGGGGTTTTCGTACCTCTTTCACCTCGTTGACTGTCATCAACCCGCTTATAAATACCCTGCAGGTCCTCATGATTTTTACGTATTGTTCCTCCAATATCGTCTAGTCTTAAATATCAACCCAGGTCTCAATGTGGATGCGGAGTACAATTATGAGGGTCTGCCAGCACCTCCAACATAATAATAATCCAGAGGGTGCAGAATTTTATTTTGAAAAATATATCTGGCGCACCCTGGTATACCAAAACGACGGAACTGCATGAGATTTTAAAAGACGGCAATGCACCTGTAGCTCTTCTGGTGTTACACGTGGTTGTGGGCGGCGGTGATCACTTAAAATCAGGTGACCCGTATGCCCGTTTGTCTTGTCTTTTTCCATAAAAAAATGAGATTATAAACATATTTTTTATGAGGGAGGAAATAGATAGATAAAAAGATTGAATATTTATTAAAATTAGAATAGATACTATTATAAGAACGAATGTAAAGTATTTGTAAAAAATAAATATAATATGATATATGATATAATAATAACTGACAGAAGATATTAAGGTAAATAATTACTGTGGGAAAAGAACGTCTAAATACATGGTACCAAAATTATTTAATAGAAGTGCTATATTAAGACGCGATATGAAATAGGCAAAAAAAAATTGAAGTAAAAGCTGAGAGATTTGTTTCTTGATAAAGAAAAATATTGTCATCGAAAAAGAAACCTGCAATAGAGTGAGGTTTAGGAGGTTTATATTTAATATTTATTTTAAACGCATGCTTTTGTTTTTTTGTTTTTTACTAAAAACATTTTTTTTTAATAATAATTTTTTTTTAAATTACGAGCGCGCCTCGCCGTTTAGCCTAACAGCTTGGCTAGAACAATTCTTTTGTAAAATCTTTTTTAAATAAAAAAAACGGTATTACTTTCAAGTTTCATCTGAATCCGTTCAGTAGTTATTGCGTGAAAATCTAACAAACATTCATCCTCGCAAGTATACACATTTGTAATAACAGTAGGTTTTCTTTAATGGGACAAACTTATATAATTATAGTAAATCGGATATTATGAGAAATTTACATTTTGGAAAAAGAGAAACAATTTATTATTTTTATTCTTTTTCTCTATTATACAATTTAAATGTCACATTTTCATCAAACAATTGGCACCTTGTATAATTTAAACCAACTAATGAGTAATATTTTAGGTGAATTGGTTTGAATCACCGCCTATCTAAATATCTATTACGACACGCGCGTGTGACGGCAGCGATAGCGGCCGCCGTCACGTAACGACACCGTGGACATAATGTTATGACGATGCACATATTTAGTTATACGAGTAGTTCCCACTGAGATCCTGGATTTTTTTGAATTAGATTTACAAAGCAAAGGAGTCAGTTTGCTTAAACGTCCTAACCCCAGAAACTACTTTGTGTATTGGATAGTTAATTTATCGATAAAGTCTTATTGCTTAATGCCACGACCAATAGAGACCGAGTAAAATTGAAAAATGTTGCAAAAACAGAACCGCACGAGCTTCCGCGGTGTGCAGGTAAGGTAAAGTAAAAACTATGTATGGTTTTATAATACGTGAAAAGTGAAATACTGCTTTTATCACGCTGTATACCGCATATTGCTGGGTAGTTAGAGGGAACCTAGTGTTAAGACGCTCCATTCCCTACTTTTCGCCGAAATTTAGAAGTTAGTTTTACATATTTCTGTATATTCATATTTTTCTAGCGTAATGCTTGTCTATTGAACGTGATCTAGTAAAAGTCGGCATGCATACCGCCGAGTCAGTATTGGTTACGTATTACAAGTTGTCGTGGGACAGCGTCTAACTGTATTCTAGGTTTCCTCGGGTGCGGCTGCAAACTGGACAGGTTATGTGTTAGATTCCCACTTTAGCTCCGGCAACGAGACCAAGCGCGGTGTTGAATTCCGCCACTCAACAGGCAATGCCTCCTAAATTCGGCAAACCACTTTCCGTGAATGGAAAAGTGTCCTGTGGGAACGCAGTTTCGTAATAAGTTCACAGATTCCCTCTGCCTACCCTAATGTGAAGTTAAAAAAATAAAAATAATACTTAATACTTAAAAAAAGTTTTAATATTTCAAAGGACAGACAGCTTTTCCAAATATTTTCATAAGTAATACAAATTACGATATACTTTCTTATATTGAGGTTTTTCTCTGAGATTTTTTTACGATTACTTACATTAAACTATTTTATAACGAAAATGTGTTCGCGGCGTTGAGTTTCTCGACTTCACGCGCAATGCCTAGTAAACAACGGAAAATGGGGAGCCTGTCTCTTTGTCTGTGCCTGTCCTTCTATTAGAAACGGAGATTCATAACATTAGGTTCTCAGGTTCCCTATCTTGCTGTGTGCAGGATACAACGTGAAGCTAGAAAAAAATGTGTATAATTTGTTTAAGGATGTATATTTTTGAATTCAAAGCACCGAATATTCATAAACGAGGTGTCTCAACACGCGGAATCTGCATCATCTCTCGTATCTACATACCCTGCTAGATACGAGATACAGCGTCACGCTAAAAATAAATAAATAATGGCTTATTGATTTCGATTCACAGACTACACATTTTCCTAATAAGAACTGAAATCCTATAAAACACATACAAATGTCCTTGTCTTTCTCTTACATTCTCTTCTATTTTCCATATCTTCCATTTCTATTCAGCATATTTTTTTTTGTTATTGTTATGGTTCTGTATAGCGGAACCCTTCAAGAATAATTTTGTTTTCTGACAGTTTGTATGATAAATTGATCTATTCGTCTGACAAGACCATTTATCTCGAGATCGCGCGGAGTTATCAAGCTGAAATTAATATCAAATACCTCTACGGTACATAGTTACTATATAGTCTACGGTGTCTTGGAGCACATAACTTCAAACAACACAATCAAAAGATAAGAGCGTTTATGCATAATTTTTTGATGCATTTTATATTTATTTCGCCGCGTGATTAAATCTGGCAGGACATTTGCCGTGGACCAACGATTATGAAATTTAGCAAAAAGTGAGAAATGACAATACAAAAAAGAAGAAATTGAAAATGGATACTTATAGGAATATTCTGTTGATTTCATATAAATTGAGTGTATATAGCTGGAAAACTTGAGTTTGTCATCTTTTACAAATCACGTTACAGTCGGTCACCAATCATGAATTCGGTATGGAACCATCGGTGAGCGAGATTACATCAGTGTCACCCTTTTTTTTCAGTTTCAGCTACCAAGGTAGTCAAAGAGGATCAAGAATCAGAACACTTCCTTCCCCACACTTAGCCCAATTTTCGAGACATTGCTTGTTGAGTAGTGGGAGTAACGCCGGTCTTTGTCTTGTAACAAAGTGAGGAATGAAAAAATCCATTATTAAATTATTTTTCAAATATCTATAGTTAAATTACATTTTACATTATTCGTTTATATAATAACCAAGATAACAAATAGTCACGTCACGTCACGTCGCGCAGCACTCTCTTTTCTTTATCACGAATTTTACCAGATTTTTCCACTAAATATCAGGTTTGTATTGAACGCGTCATAAATATTTTGAAATATTACTAATTTAGTGATAAATTAGATTTTAATCTGCCTATTTTAAAATTTTTGTTGTTGTTATTTTTTTTTTCTAAAAATCAATTTGCTTAATTTTTTCGTATTATTAATTTAAAGTAAATAAAATTATTAAATATTCATATATTTTATCACATAGAAACTTACGAAACTCCCATATACATTACAATTACGTAGGTATATCATGAAAAAAAAACAACAAAAACACTACATTTTTTATTTAAGATTATTTACATAAAGAAAAATATTTGCCTCGTGTGAGCATCGAACTGGTGACCCCTGGTATCATACAAAACCAAACATAGGCCACTCGACACTGTAGTAAGGCAAACATTATTAAAGATCGAAGAAGATAATGGGTCGTCCTATAACCTTCCTCGCAAATATGTATATTGTGCAGGTTAAGGTACGTGCAAAACGAATGGCTTCTTTATTACAGAAACTTTTATTTATAAGAATATAATTTTAAGGCACTCTGTTTTTCTTTTTTAGTAGACCCTGGAGATTTGTGACAGATAAAAAAAGAAAATTACAGAAAAAAGATATATTTAAATACTAACTATTTGATCTACTGTTTTTGTTTATTTTCTTATTCACACAGTAAATTAAAATGACAGCTGAGTCAGTTCAAAACAAACAAATGAGCTAAACTTTGCTTTCTGTACTACAATTAGTTTCTATGGAGAAAGCAGAGATGGCAGATACGAGATGGATGTGGAAAGGCGTATTGCTGCCGGTAACAGGCTTAATGGTGCCTTAGCTGCATTAATGAGAAGGCGAAACGTCAGCACAGCCACGCTTTTGGCCGTACACAATGCAGAGTTGGTACTGACGCTGTTATACGGCAGGCGAAAGAGGTATGTAGAGACCGTAGCGTTTGGCGCTCCATTCTCTCTGACTACCCTGCGAGAAATGTTTAAAGTATACAAATATTATTATGGAGTGTCTGCACTGTCAGAGGACCTGAAACAAAGATTCTGCATTAAAAAAAGGCCAGCCAGAGGGGGCCTTGTGTCAAGATTGTTCCTCACTTTCCGCATTAATTTCGAGACTATTTCAATTGATGGAGCACAACGCCACACATTGTCTACCAGAACCAGTTCTAAAAAAGACGTATGTACCTACTAACGTACGTAACATTTTACGCTGCTATGTATTACAAAAGTTTGACTTATGACTGACTGACATTAGGCATCATCATTGATCGTCTTATTTTTGGAAAATAGCAACTTGACGTTATATTTCGTAGACACTCCGACTCTCCGCTCAATTTTCGAACCAATACGTTATGATTTTGCCTTTACATTTTTTGCGTTGCATATGAATAATGTTTAATATATTATCGTAGATCATACAGGTGTGAATGTTACCAGGTGCATAATATGTTGCGATATCTGATTGTCTCTAATAACGTAATTAAAGATTCGATATCCGTATAGATAAAGAGAATTTTTTTGTCTACTATTCCTATGCGATACAAATTAAATAATAATAGATTAAAAACATACTCAAAGACTCACTCATCAAAAACCTAACTAACATTAAGATGACCTAAAAACTTAACATTTAGTTTATAGGAATATCCTCAATATTTTCCATTTTCTTTGTCTCGTCTATTCTATCTGACAAATCCACACTTCCTTGACCCTATCGGTCTATACCATTTTTGAGAATTAAATTATTAACTTGGAAAAAATGTAAGCTATTTAATCTTTTCTCTCCATTAAGGCCTCTCTTCTAGGCCGCTATGGTGCAGCGGCACAAAGTTTCATTGTAAATGTGATGGTTGTGACTTCAACTCCTACTTGGCGGAAACGAATTATTTTCATTACCTCGCTCGGGCAGGAAGATTAAACGCGGTGTTCAATTTTGCCACTCAACACGCAGTGTCTCGAAAATTTGGTGAAAAAGTGAGAAAAGTGTCTTAACAATACATTTCCTCTGCCCACCCTGAAACTAGAATATAGTCGAATATTTCCGTATGTCCTTATATTTTTATACATTTATATGACCAAGTTACAACAAAGACAAGATTGTGGCTCACAGTGATATGGGATAAACCAGCTTAATATGAGGATGTTTCAACAAGAGGCCCTTATGCTGCAACAGGTTGGCTGCGTCGAGGAATCCCCGTGCTGATGCTATGAGGAAAACTTAATATTATTATAATTGTATAGTATTTTAGAATTCATATAGAATGTCATGTTATGTAATGTGATAAATTGTGGTGTCAAATCTCATTTTTATAATTGACTACTTGTAAGAAAAACATTTGTTTCTTGCTAATAAGATTTTTGTCCGATTTGGTTTCACGTCACCAATCAACACAAAATATTTAAAGATTAGGCAGAAAGGTGTAAAGGAAAATGATTATATTTAATATATTTTCATTTTCCTGATCTGCTTAAAGAGACTGCTAAAGCTTTTTTAAATTTTCTATTCAAGTAAAAATATTAGATGTTAGGTTTTAAGTACATATGTCATACTTTTAATTTTTTTTTTTCAAATTTAATTCAAGTTATTATAGCTTGAGGTTGTTAAGGCAAACAGTCCATATAATTAACGATATGACAATATGAACATATTGTTAATCTTATGGATTAATATATTTATTAACTGTATTTAAACATCGCTATTTGTATTACAGTTAAGAGTTAGGTATTAGGTTTGAGTCAAGAGGCCCCTCGTGGCGCAGTTGCACAAGCGTGTAAATGTAAACGCTGCACGTTGTGGGTTCGATTTCAACCTGAGATAATAAAATATTTAAATTTTCGTTTGGGTAACGAGGCAAAAAGCGGCGTTTTCTTCACTTAACACGCAATGCCTCCAGAATTTTTCGATAAGTGAATAGCGAAAGTATCTTAATGAGTACACTGCTGTATGGTGAATACAGGGATAAGCTATAACAAAACAATAAGATTTTAAGCAAAAGCCTCTTACCTGTATTTCTCAGAAGGGCTCTCGTAAGATCTTCTAAATCAATCAATAAAACAAAAGAATTTGAATTAAATTTTAGGAACTAAGGATCTACTATATAAAGTGCCTTCCTTTCCTTAAGGAAAACTGTTAAAGTTATACTACTTTTAATGTGCTTTTGAAAGAAATAGATTTTTTCCCGAATTCTGGTGTTGAGTGGCAGAGCTGATCACCGTGCTTGGCCACGACACCAGAACGAAATAATGAAAATATTATACACTATTTGAATGAAAACATTATACTAACAGCTTCACGCTGTATCCCGCACAAAGCAGGGTAGGCAGAGGGAACCTATTGTTAAGACACTGTTCTCCATTTTCCGCCGTATTCTGGAGGCATTGCGTGTTGAGTGACGAAACTCAACGCCGCTTGTATCCTCGACACCAGAGAGAAGAAATGGAAATATAAATTTTAAATAAATATTTCATCTCCTCGAGTGAAGATCGAACCCACAACCAATCGATTTTACAGTCACAATTTGTGTAGGGCACAACTGGGGCGCCACAAAAAATATATGATTTAAATTATAGTGGACTCATATCCTCGAAATAGTTCAAATGTTTCCATTATTTAATTAACATGTTGCTATTACGTCGAGCTGTAGCTAAGTAACTAAGTAATAAAATCTAAGAATCTTAATTATAGGCACTTCTTGTTGTTATATCGTCATAATGATATGTAGATTAGATGAAATATAATATCATGGCACCATCGAGCTGGTCTTATGATGGAATTGAAGCATGGAGCAGGAATAGAACCCACAACGGTGTTATTTACAGTAAGACGTTATTCCACTGCGCCACGATGACCTCATTATTCTTAAAGTAAACGTTTCAGGAAAAACACAACATGTAACATTCCTTTCCCCATCCTTTTTATTTTTACTCTCACGTGGTTAAAATATTTAGGAAAACGAGTAAATAACTAAAAATACATCGTTGGAATTTTAATTTGTTTAATACCTTATTTTAGTTTGTAACAAATAGGTATTTTGATTGTAACGACGCTCGGTGGCCGCGGCGTGAAGGACTCATACTCGGGCTATGAGTCGCTCAGTTTAAATACTGTGGATGATAAAACAGACTTGCGACAGGGGATGTTTCTTATTTTTATTTATTAATTTCATATAAATATTGTCTATAGTACTAATACTTTTTAGAAAACATACTATAAAAATTTGTACATAGCAGGGTTCGAACTCGCGCCTCTTGAAAATGTTTTGCGTTGGACAGTCCATTTATCGAGGAAGACTGGTTGTATTTATTTTAAATAATAAATAAATAAAAAAACTGCTTAAATAAAGAGTTTATAAGCTGTTATTTTATGAAAATATTTTTCTTACTTTAGACTGTATCTCACGCATAGCAGGGTAAGTAAAAGGAACCTACGACCCCAGTATTTAGACTCTCCGTTCTCAAGACACTTCCGACCGATTGCTGGAGGCATTGGGTGTTACGAAGCGGATCACAATGCGCCTCGTTACCTAAATAGTTCATTTCCTAGAGTGGAAATCGACCCCACAACCTGTCGCGTTTATGTTTACGTTTGTACCCGTGCGCCACGACGGGCCTCATCATTTTACGAAAAAATGTTTTTAAATAAATTGTATTTTAAGTATTTATAAATGCTTTCTCCAGCCAAATTTAAATAAACAACCAAACTTAAAGATAGAAGTTCAACATTACGTACTATTTATGAAAAAAAATATATTTACAAAACGAAAAGTCTGAAGTCTGCGCTACTGTCCGCGAGCGTCAGGTCCAGTTAGTCGATAATATAAACAAACGGTGTTTAGTAGCGAGAATTACCCACGCATAAGCATTTCTAATGAAATTTCACAATTTTCACATTCCCGAACCTTCCCACCATCCACCACGGCCGGCGGACGTTTACACGGTTAGACGTATCTGTGCAAATATTTACTTTGTAATTATGATCGTTCTTATTGAGACTGTCTGATATACTTGTTACTAATTAGGTATTGTTTGAGATTAAGACATGATGGTTTAATTCAAGATTGTCGTTGCAATTTAAAAAAATATTTACGATGAGGCCGTCGTGGTCCCGCAACACATCGCCGGTCAAGAACTGTGAAGCTTATGGCTTCGATTTTCACTCGGGGAATAAATTAGATTAATTTTCTAGCTCTGGTATGTTGTTGTGGAATGATGCTACGCATTAACATATGCATGTACAGAAACATAGGTTATATTAGGATATAACTTGTGTTTCTGTACGTGCCGGTTAAAATACTATTTGGACAAAATTGTTATTGTGTATTTACAACTTCTATACATTTTTTCATTCACTTACAGCACAGTAGATATTGAGTAAAGACATTTTTCTCCTTTTTCTGCCCAAATTCAAACTCATTACCGCAGTTTGTTTAAACAGAAGGCGGCAATGAAAATAGATAAACTTTGATACAAAATATGAACTGAAATATAGCAGATTCATACCATGCCCGCCGAGCGGGAGAAACAGGGAATATAATAAGAAGACACTCAATGTTCGAGACAGACTTTATCTACAACAACATGGAAAAGAAAATATCGCATTTACAGTTTTTTACTTTGGTTCTTCTATATAAAATTTAGTGTATCATAGCTACGTATAGAAATTAAATCTGTACGAGTTTAATAATATTATTACTATATTAAGAATTTAATTAAAAGACATTCAAAAGCAAACGAGCGAATTCCTGTCGAGTATAGAGGACCAGGCTAAAAGTACGCACTCATATCCTTTAATATTGAGAGACTAATAACATGGTTTTATAATTTTAATTAACTTAATAGGTTCTTTGATTTTCACGATTATTACACATTGGAAATGAAACTATTTTAACCGGATTAAGGACCATTCCATACCAGAGGACAAGATACAGTTAGCTCATTCTGCAGGAATCCAGGATAGTACGCGAAACAATTAAGAAATCGTTGGCAGTAGTTTGATACGAAGACGAATGCCATCTCAGTCTACCGGCACGTGTGACTACGGACTACAAGTGCAAGGTATTCGAAACATCGGGTTTCCAAAAATGTATAATCCCAAATATACGCGATTAATCCGGTTAAGAGTCTCATTTAAAATATTTAATTAGCTTATTTTGTAAAGTAAAATAAAAACGTTGACCACCTTTTGCCTTAATCACGCAAGAAATTCTGCTTAGATAAGAGTGTGTAAGTTTATTACTTAAATTGTGAGTTAAAGAGTAACATTTCTCACGCAGGTGACATGTTTCAGCCTTTCACGCATAAATCTTAAGCAAATAGAAGTAAAATGCCATATATATGAGTGATACATGAGTGATACAAGAGTGATACTCACTATTCACGTGCTATCACGCTGCACGCTGCACGTTGCACTGTGTTACAACAAAAGCTATTGTATTGAATTTGACTAGTAACGTGTGCAATATTTATTTAAGTTAATAAATTACATAGGTACATGTTATATTATAATGTTTGAATTATGTTTGAATAACTATTCATTGAATAATAACATTTTCCTGTCAGTAATACAATGTAGGAAATTCGCTCTGATTTATCGGTGAGTATAAGCTAATAAAAAAATATTTGTAAAAACAAAAACCCCGACTGCATCAAACTAAAACGAAAATTAACAAGCCCAATCGTTTATTAGGATTAACAGTCGGGACCTCTTTAAATTATGCGGGGTTCCTAAAGATTTTATTGATTGAAGAATTACTTATAGGTCCCGACTGTTAATCCTAATAAACTATTGGGCTTGTTAATTTTCGTTTTAGTTTGATGCAGTCGGGGTTTTTGTTTTTACTAATATTTTTTTATTTTTCATTTTTTTGTTAGAATTTATTATGATAATGATAATTATGATATACCTTTTTGAAACTCTGAAATTGAGCTCTTGAATTTGATACCCATATTGTGATATTCGAAACGAAAAAATTTTTTTTCACTAAATTCAATGGCGTACCACAGCCGCCATGATTGTTTTTTACTAACGTTACCTATCTAAGAACACTTGGATTGCTAATACGAATCTAACGATACCTCAAATATGTAAATCCGTTCAGTGGTTCTGGAGATACGAGGTAATAAAGAATATTACATACATACAAGATACGCGCGAAAAACATAACCCTTCCTTAGCAGTCGGGAAAAAAAAGGAAATATCTCTCTTTTGGTCATTTTCTCGACATTATCAATATTAATGATGGAAAAGTGAGTAGTAAGAGAGGTAAGGGGAGACCTCGGTTGACCTTCGAAAACACAGTACCAAAGATACTGGAGGAAGGTCACGTAACAAGCATGAGGATCCCCCGGAGGGCATGTATGAAGAGGTTGATGACAGTGGACGAGGCGAAAGATGTATGTAGAGACCGTAGCGTTTGGCACTCCGTTCTCTCTGACCACCTCGCTAGGGATTGAGTGTGAAGCTGGCTTAGTTTAGTTTTTAGTTTATCAATATTAATATATTATATGATTTATTTTGACCCTTTAAGTTTTAAGCAGTAAATTTTTAGATCACGCTGTGTCTCGTATAACAACTGGGTATCCCGTATAGCAGAGTAGGCAGAGGGAACATGGGAACTTAGTGTTAAAATACTTCATTCCTATTACGATATTTCCGTTCCACACTTTCCGCCGAATTGTAGTGGCTACGAAGTGACTGAATTTATAACGAGGAAATGAAAATATTAAATATTTTCCTAAAGTGGGGAGTGAGGCCAGACGTGTCGCTGAGTCACAAGTGTGTGTGGGAAAATAAGGAACGGACTGTCTTGTTCACTCGGTATATAGTACCATCTACTTCTATATTATATTGACTATATATTAACATTCTCTCGATTAGGGATTGAACCCCTGACCACAGATCCTACTGCATCAATAATATCTTGAAAATTTGAAATATGATAAGCGTGATTCATAAAAACTTATTAGATTAAATTAACGTGGTCAGTGTCGCCTTGCGGTACACTCATCGGAAAATCCTTTAGTTAATAAAATTTATCGTTACTGTAGATAAGAATTTACCAAGAATAACCTTTAAGTTTAAATTTAAACTTGTAAGGTCTATAAATATCCGTTTATATTGCGTAAGTAATGATTTGATGAGGAATGAGGAAAATCATATTTATTCATGTTTTCAATAATATTAGTTCGCGTTTAGTAATTATTTTTCTACATTTTTCTTTTTATTATAATATTTGATATGTTTTATGATTTTTTTTTTTACTTTCATGCTAATCCTCGTTTATAGCAGGGTAGGCTAAGGAAACCTAGTGTTAAGATAAAGATACTGCGTTTCCTAAATGCCGTACAATTTTTGACATATTACGTGTCGAGTGCCAGAATTCAACGCGGCGCTGTGTATTTTGTCAGAGCGAGAAAGTGTAAATAATGCATTTTTCAACTATCTCGTTTACAGTCACACGCCACCACGGCCTAATGTTAAATAATTTAATATCTTTTTATATTACACTTCGTTTCCTACTGGAGGATCACCTATATACAGAGCTTCAGCCGCATGTAACAAGGTAGGCAGAGGGAGCCTAGTGTTGAGACACTCACTTTCTGCCGATTTCTAGAGTCATTGCGTTTTAAGTAGTGGAACTTAACGCTACGCTTTGATCCATCCTAGAACAAAGAAATGAAAACATTAAATATTTTATTCCTTTGAGTGGAAATCGAGCCCACAACCCCGCGTGTCCCACTGCGCCACTACTGGCCTTAAAATGAAGTACTTATATCATATATGATTACATAATAAGGAACCACCCCCCAGCGTCACGTGAAGACCGCTCTGAATCATTTTCAGCGAAAGCACAGGTGAATATAATTTACGTTCGGCGCCACGTGACTCATGACGCCGTCACGTGAAAGTAAGCTGACTGATGTTTTGTGAAGTTAATTGTTTCCCTGTAGTCGTAAATCGTCATACGTTACATAATTTTCAGACAGGAAATTACTATTAGTTTATATTTCTTTAATATTTCAACAGATTATACATAGTTTGTATGAATACTTCATAAAAAACCGGTTAAGTGCGAATGGAACTCACCCACCGAGGCTTTCGTAACAAGTTCAGGATTTTAAGTGAAAGGAAGTACAACTCATAAAAGTTTCGTTTTCACACAAAAAGCGGCAAAATCTGATTGCGATGACTTAAAAGCTTGATTTTTTTCTGTGCTTCTAGGGACTATGAACCTAAATATTTGATAATGATTTCAGTTTGATATCTCCCCGCGATCTTGAGATAAATGGTTTTGACGGTTTTAGATATTTAGGTCATCGTGGTGCCTAGCAGGCAGGGTCGGACTGCAAATGGGGAAAATAATAGTTTTTATTTCCCCGTTCTGGTGATACAAATTCCCATGTTGAATTTCTTGCCGCTGAATATCGACGATGAATAGATTTCAGTTGGAAAGTTGGGAACAGAGAAATTGACACTGTTATCTCGACCTATCCTGCAATAGGCAGGCTACAGCGTAACGCTGAAAAACTAAACATATAAATTTTTGTTTATGATTATCGTTTGGGGCTTATCCTTTCTAAATATTAGATAAGTCTATCCTAAAGTTATGTCATTTATTATAAACCGTCTTTAAAATAATTAAAAGCTCCTCTTCGCCTAAATCTTCTTATTAAATAAAAAGCCATCTAAATTTAACAAGAATTTGTATGTATATATAAATGTATCTTCTAAACAGTATACGTTTCTAACATACAAACGCACCTGAACTACATACATTAGTATCTAGGTCACTCAGAACAAACAACGTACGTTCATTCAGCCGATATTTCATCATCCTATCGTGACTATACATTTTAATCCGACAAATATTTTTTTTGCACTCTATCTTATAGGGCATTGAGCAGTTTTGTCAACAGAATGACGTTATAATGCAATAGTATTGGATTGTTAAAATAAAGATAGAAGTATGTAAAACAAAATATAAATAATAAATTACATTAAATATACTTTTTGTTTTGCTTTTTAGCTCTAGGCTGTATCCCATATAGAGCAGTATACCAGAATTATTTTATCTTGACCTAATGTTAAGAAACTCCGTTTCTCAATTTGCACTCAATTTTTATTAAGACATTTAATGTCGCACTTTGTCTTGTTACTCTAAAGATGTTATATGAAATATGCTCTAAAATATACTCAATACAGTAACGAATAAACTCCATTTTTTTTTTCAATTTACTAATTCCTCAAATAAAGCTCATTGAGTGTTACGTGTCTTTATTGAGTATTTTTTGAACCTATTTAATTAACGTAAATTATAGAAAATATAACTTTAATCAATTAAACATTTAAAAATACGATAGTTGTGTAGCGTGTGAGTTCAAACGCGGTGTGTGTTCAATTCCCAATTAGGTGAATGAGCTATTTTTCTTTCCAAAAACAAAACGTGACGTAGAGTTCCATCATACCACGCAATGTCTCGAAAATTTGATGGAAAATGGGGACCAAAGTGTCTGAACACTAGGTTCCAAACGGATAATACAGCGGTAAACTAAAAGGAATGCAAAATAAAATATAGCTTGAATTAAATCACCCAGAATCTTATGTTTGTCATATTAAAAAAGATAGAAAAGAGAATGAGTTTCACGATATATGAAGAAGGATAACGAAAATCAAAGTAATAATTAAAAAGTTTATAATATACAACTACTAATAAGTAGTTGTATATTATAAACTTTTTAATAATAGTAAGTATAGTAACTATTTATAGTAAGTAGCTCTTTATCGTATTATTAAGAAAATGACGACATAATATTTGTAATGTTAGGATTACATTTCGTACGGAGTTAGGAAGCTGATGAACTAGATATCAAGGAGTAACGGGTGTTTTTTTCTTTATAAATGTTGTTATTCATTACTTCAAATTATTAGATCGTCGGAACGTGGGGAACAGAGTGTCTCAACACAACGGTTCCCTCTACCTATCCAGCTGTGTGCTGATACGGCGTGGAGCTGATTTTATTTTTAATTTACTTCATTTTTTATTTACATTTCCAATAATTTAAATTATTTAGGCTTATATTATAATTTATAGGATTTAGTGTCTCTAAATGTATAAAATGGGATTTGAACCGCACCTCTTTCTTCGACGGTTTCCAAAGAGGCGCGGGTTCAAATTAAGCTACGTTCAAATTTTTAAACCTTTTTTTTATTAAGTGTAATTACTGCTACCAGTTTTACTCTTTATTTGATATCACATATTTAGTTACTTAACCGGTTATATTTTCTTATCAAAGTATGTACTAACTATTGTTCACATGTATCTTCCGATTTGTAAGATACAGTTTCGTGTTATATATAATTTATATGAAAAGAATGTCATTTTGTTTTCTACTTTTTTCTTTTTTTTTCAGTTTCACGCTGTATCCCGTATAAAGCAGGGTAAGTAGTGGCAGCCTAGAGTCGTTGGAGAGCAGAGTGGCACTCGAGTGGGAATCCAACCCACAACCTATCGCGTTCACAGTCACACGCTTGTACTCCTGCGCCACGGCTGGCCTCATATAATTTAATTACATAGGTACAATATTTAAAAAGAAATGAATATAATATTCAATTAATCCAATATAAAGACTGATAATACTAATGTAATGGAGCTTATCATTATTTTCCTTCAAACAAATCGATCAAATCTACGCATACTACGATCGTACGACGTGACCTTATTAACGGGCATGAATGAAATACCAGAACTAGCTTAAAGCTGAAAGGACATACATTCATTTACATAAAAATTAATCAACAATCAACTCTATTTTTATAACAAGAAAGTTGTTTTCCGAATGCAGTAGTTGTATATTATTTGTTATGGGACTTTTTATTTTATTACATAAGAAATAAAGTTAATTTTAGCTTTTTTTGTGGATTGTTACAATTCTAGCTGTAAGGCCGCGCGTGTGGTCGCGACCGTACGTGTCAATGTCATTGTATAACGCATTATTGTTAAAATAAGTTTATAGTTAAAATTGTGTGTTTAATAAAATATTATAAATAAATAGAGGAAAGCTATATATTTTTAATTATTTGTCAAACATTACTTACTCGAATTAAAGATAACGGCGATTTGTCTTCGAAGAGATTGCTTCACTCTGGTAACCAGGCGAAATGCAGCGTTGAGTTCCGTCACGCACGTCCTTAGTATTGCGTATTTTCAATCATAAATAACTAATATAATATAAAAATACGTATATATACTATGCCTATATACAGCTTCACGCTGTATCCCGCACACAGCAGGGTAGACAGAGGGAACCTAATGTTAAGACACTCTGTCACTTACTTTCTGCCGAATTCTGGATGCATTGCGTGTTGAGTGGCAGTACTCAACACCGCGCTTTGCCTCGACGCCAGAGCAAAGAAATGAAAATATAAATTTAAGTAAATAGTTCATCTCCTCGAGTGGGGATCGAACCCACAACCAGTCGGTTTTTCAGTCACGCTTTGTGCCCTTGCGCCACGACTGTCCTATACATATTAGATATATCTAACAAATTTGAAGTTTTTCATAAAATATTCATAAAAGTTTTAATCGATAAAAATAGATCCGTGTTAAAAGGAGGTTATCTATATATAAACAATATTGTCCGTCCGTTGCTTCAAAATAAATTGATAACAAACGTTATCAAAAAAAACAGCCTCTTTAAAACCTTCTAGTTTATTTTATTTATTTGAATATAACAAGTCCCCTAGTCCAGGCAATAAGCTGAGAGGCCTTATGTTTTCTCTCATACTCAAACGAGTACACCCATTTTGACAAATAGAAATGTAAGAATAATATATTTTTATTTCTTATTCTACAATCTACACAGCGCCTACTAGATGACATTTTCATAGTATTTATTGCGTCAGGGTGCAAATCTCCACTTAGTGGACCACCACTCCTTACTAAAAGGACAGAGCTAGCTTAACTTACTTTGTTTCCCCATTTTCGCCTATTTTAGAATAAGAATAATATTTTTATTACTCTCCATTTTTATTTGTAACCTACATTTTATACTTGAAATTTGGGTCGATTGCGTCATACAGGTGAAATCAATCATCGAAAGTCCACGTCTTTAACTAGCATTTTTGTAAGACTAGATATTGCACAAGAATGTTATTTTTTTTATTTCTTATCAAATAAATATGCTTATGGCGCTCCGAACCTCAGTTGAGCACTAATCACCACTCCTTATCACTTCGCTAATGTCACGTTGTATGGAGAACACACAAAGTAGGTTGTACAGTAAAAAAGAGATATTGTACCAAAAAATTAGAAAACGAATGATATAAATATATCAAGTTAAAATACTATAATACCATTACCTATCAAATAAAAATCAAATAAAAAAATCAAATCAGCTTCACGCTGTATCCCGCACACTACAGGGTAGGCAGAGGGAACCTAGTGTTAAGACAATCCGTTCCTCACTTTCTGCCGAATTCTCAACGCCGCGCTTGTCCTCGAGGGCGAAGAAATGAAAATATAAATAGTAATAAAAATCTAAAATCTAAAATCTAATCTAAAATAATAATAGTAATAAAAATCTATATTTACAATAATTTGCACATAATATCCACTGTGTTAGTTTTAAGCCGTGTTTAACAGAGAAGTTAGCTTGTAATTTAACAGTCTGCCATGACATTTCTGTCGATTGCGTCAGACAGGTGAAAGCAATTCTGACAATCGATCATTGTCTAAGGTGCGCGCGCGCAGGCCTACGTTTAGGCGAACACGTCTGCGAGGTAAAATTAAGAGAAGGTTGAAGATAAGTTCTCAGAAACTGGGCATTAAGGTCGGTGTCTTTTGTATCCGATATTGACTAGATTTTTCCTCATAGATGTATTTTTTTATTAAATTGTAATGTAACGGTATCATTAGTTAGGTGATAATTTATATTAGCGTATTTAAAGGACTTGACACTTATATATATTTTAGTATTTACTTAGATATATAAAAGTTATAAATTATTTTTATCATAAATCAAATCAATCTAGCCTCCTGAGATTTATTTAGAGAACGTAAAGCTTCTTGTTTCTTTTTTTTTATTCTTTGTTATTTATAGATTTTTTTTTCTATCAGCACCCATTAATTATATAACATCGTTGCATATTTAGGAAGAGCTTATACTGCACGTGAAGGTCGGCTCAAACCCCATATGAAAGAATTGCTAAAATAACTATCGCTTTAATAAATATAAAAAATACGTAATCATTTATATTTTAGGTATATAATTATTTGGACGTCATTGACAGATATTTGATAAGACGACATTCCTGTTGAGATTCCATTTAATATGTTGTGATTTTATCAAATTATAGATTTCCTAAATATTAAGTACTTAATCTACTATACTTAATCATTACTTTGATTAGGTAACATTGTTTAGGTATAATTGCGTATATTTTTCGTATCCTTTGGTGCAGGTGAATTGTGAAGTACTTCAATACTAGTTCTTCTCCGCCTGTTATATTGGAAGTAAATGCGAAGCTGTCACATTGCTTGTTGTAATACAATGGAGTCACGTATGTAGGTCACTTTATATTAATCCATGAAAATCGATTCTATATCCTACTTTTACCTTTAATTTCTATTCAAATTTCTGAGTATTATGAGGGACTAAAAAATGTGATCTAGTTCCTTTACTTTATTTTGTATAAGTTAAGTTTCAGTCAACTTTCCTCTTCGAATTAAATTTAAAATATCTGAAATTTGTTAAATGGATATGGATTCAGAGTCAACTGGAACAAATATTTTTATATTTAATATTTTTGTTTCCCTTATAGGGTTTCGTATAAAAGAGAAAAAAGGAACCTTTATAGAATAACTTTGTTCTCCGTCTGTCTGACTATATGTCCATCTGTCTGTTTGTCTTACAGTCAAAATTATTCTTCTCAAGGACGCATCTAGATAATGACCTGAAATTAATATCAAATATCCAGATCTATAGCCCCTCGGATAGTAAAAAAGTTAAGCTTCTAAGTCAACGCAATCAAAAGATGTATTTATACTTTGTTCTTACCACATTTTATATGAAACTGACAATGTTAACAAAATGTATGGGTACTTCTCAATGATAAAAATCATGAAATTTGGTTTATTAAGAACCTTAAGTAAAAAATCGATTAGTTTATTAAGCCTGCAAGCCTTTAAGTTAGTCAAATTTTTTAGTTGCACTTCTCGTTGACCTATAATCCTGAAATTGGTTCCGCACCAATTTCTGGATTCCCTCAGTGGGCGAGCCCAACCTTCTATTTGTTCGATTCTTTTTAAGTCTTATCAAACAGAAACAGCTCCTAACGCATAGAAAGTGAAGCATCCTTCTTTCTTACCCCACACAAACTAAAAAGCTTCTTGTTAAAATATGTCAATTTCTTGTATTCAATTCGACTGCAATACATTTCTTTGAAATAATTGTAATAAACACGCGTATTATTTTCATACAACAGGTGCGATACGATAAAAATATTGATTGATTGTACTTACTAGGAAATAATTGATGTAAATATTTTAGTTATCAATAAATAATACTATTCTACTTAATAATTATATAAAAATCAGAGTCGCCTAGGTTTAACTGGACCGGACTAGTCGATTAGCCCAAAGCGATTGACGTGGTTTAATATGGCCTGTAGCTGCCAAACAGACTAGCTAACAAACATAACAATATTTTTTCAATTCGAAATAATAGTTTTCAAGACGTGTAGAATCAAAAAAACTTTTTAGCTTTATAATATTAGTATAGATATGTATCAATCCCTTTAACATTCATGATGGATGGAAAGACGTGACGCATATTGCATCATAAGGATTCGCACTTTGGTGTCGTTCATAGTTCGTTCTCGGTCCGATCTCATATTCTTGGATAAAAAATATTATCCGTATAAGAATAGGTCATCCAGGAATATATGATAAATATTTTATAGCTTCACGGCTCACGCTGTATTCCGCACAGTGCAGGGTAGGCAGAAGGAACCTGGGAACCTAGTGTTAAGACACTCTGTTACCATTAAGACACTTCTGGTCCCTACTTTCCGCCGAATTCTGGAGGCACTCAAAGCCGCGTTTTACCTCAATATCAGAGCGAAGAAATTAAAATGACATGGTTCTACTTAATTGGAACCTCCCTAATTTCTGTTAAAATTCAGTTGTATTACTACTTCGTGCTGGTTTTAGCAGGTGATCTTTGTTTCAAGAAAACATTTCTAGGCTATATCGTAAAATTTAAATCTCACTTCCAGTAGTATGGGAGAAGTGGCATGAAAGAGCCAGGTTTTGAAAGAGCCACCTGCAATATTATAGTAGTTTAAGAACGGACTCGATAGAATATTTTATTTTTAAATGGCAACACTGATTTCCCATCACCCACAAAAAATTTACACATCTTCGGAACCAACGGACGCCGATATGTCGAGTTGAAGTTTTTGGCACTCAAAACTAACATTTTTACCTCATTTGAGTTGTTTTTTAGTATTTCATTGTAAACAAATATAGGTACTTGGATTGTGGATTGAGTTTATGTATATATTTGGCCTTGTAACTGGATTAA